>JBAFTA010000019.1:6790978-6802897 GCA_036919975.1 Melanotaenia parkinsoni | reverse complement strand
CACACACACACACACACACACACACACACACACACACACACACACACACACACACACACACACACACACACACAGACGCACACTCACACGCTGCAATCCTCACTGTTGCTTAGTCAGAAATCAGGAAGTGGACATGACTGTGTGGCAATGCTGTCCATGTCACACATCCTTCAGCCTCTAACGAAGGGAAAAATTAGATTTAAATCCCTGAGCGTGCATGTCTGCCTACACTTGTGTGCATGCCTGCATATGAAATAGTACGTGAGCTTATTTCACTGTATATGTGTGTGTGTGTGTGTGTGTGTAGGGGAATCCACGGCTATCTTTCTATAGTGGAGATCAATTAAATGATAGACAAGCTTTAAGTCAATCTTTCCAGCAGCATGAGTGATGTGTATCACAGTTAAAGGGCAGCTCACACACACAAAGAATATGTTCCAATAACAGCTTAAACCATTCTGTATTTATGGGATGTTTTATTTTTTTATATTTTTTAAGAAATGTGTTTAATTACTGGACAGACTTTGCATTTTATTTTTTCTTTTCAGAAAATGTCAGATGGGTTCCACACATAAATATGACTATGCTTTATACGTCTTTACAGCGGATCCGATTAGATAGAAAACAGCCAAGAATGATTAAGAACATACTATATTTACCCTCTTTCACTATCTCAGAGTATCTTTGTGGATGCTAGAAAACCTACAATGCAACCTTTTTTCTAGAACCCATTTTGGGATCTTTAATGCCCAAATCTGACTCATTACTTTAAAAATCCAAAGCTTATACTCTTCAGTTTAGCTTTTACTGCAACTCTTTTACAGTCTGTTGGGTGAAGATGCTGTTGTCTCAGTCTGATTAATACTGCCCAGTATTGGTTGACCGGTACTGTATTTGCTGACTCGTGGTGTCAGACAATGTCTCAGTCTGATGAAATGAACTTATAAAGCCCGGTCATCAGAGAAAAATGTCAGCTCAAAATTACTCTGTGATATATACATTTAATGTCAATAAATCTAAAAGATCACTGTCTCCCCTGCTTCATGACTTTGTCAGTGCTGTGTGACTAATGGACCCAGATCATGTAGACGAAACTGGCACAGGCTTTAAACGTACACTGTCTTTCTGTCCCAGTCTATGACCAGAAGAAGTAACAGAAGAAGAAGAGAAAAGTATTACGAATAAAAAAAAAACACAGTACAGCATATACTTAAAAAAACAAATAAATAAAATAAAAAAAAGATGAGTTAACTCTAAAATGTAAGTCCTCCATCTGAAAAGTTTTTTGACTAAACTCAACTAAGAGGTTCTGGTGTTGTGTGAACCTAAATTAAGACAGTAACTCAAAGTAGAATATTAAATTTAACTATTATGCAAAATAAAATATGTGTGTGCATGAGGACCAAAAATTAGAAAACATTCTGTCACCCCTCGCTAGCTCCACTTTTTTAGGGAATGTGTGCTCATACGGGTGAGTCTGAGATCTGAGGTCACACACACACATATACACACACACACCCAAGGGCTGTGGAGTGGGTGCGAACTGGCACCACTCATAAAGATTTACAAGTCAGACACAGAAACAACCCGTTCTCCGTTGAGCTCACTTACGCCACTGAAGTTGCTAAATTTGGGAAAATACATTTTGAAATCAATGTTGTTGAACCTTTGAAACCCATGAAACTGTTAAAAAATATAAAATATGGGACCTTTAAGTTCCGCTGCTCTGCCTGGAGGAATGGAGGATGAAAAAAAACACATTACAACAGGAACCAATACATGAACTAAACTCGAAAAAACCAAACCTTGACAATATAATGAGATCTGGCAAGGCAGCAAGCATGTACCTAAAACAGCGGAGGAAATGTGGGTGTTAAAGCTGCTCACCAGGAAGCGTTTGATGGGTTTTGCATCCCCCATGGGTGCAAAGCCCATCCGAGACAATTAGGAGAGAGAATCACCCACACTTTCTGCACAGTTTCTTGGGCATCTCTGCGCTGTTGCTGCCTCACTCTCCTGTTGCTCCTTTAAACATGGCACCAGCTGTAAGTGTGTAATAAGCAAATGTGGGAAGTGAAACGCAACAAATCCTCAAATTTATTTGAGGCTGAGATAGAACTAAATCCTGGATGATTTTGAAATTCCAGCCAGATGCATTTTTTAGCACTCAAGAAAGAGAACATGTCAGAGTAATAAGAACATGTCAGGGTAAAGAGAACATGTCAGGGTAAAAGTGAACATATTGTCACCCTAACTAATGTGAAGTACTTGTGCAGGTTATTTACTGAGCGCTCCACCATGGTTCCTCTTTGAAGAGGATGTAAAAATTTGTCAAGTGATGAGAGCATAATGAATTATCTGCGCTGCACTAACCATTTGTGTTGTTTTGCATGAAGCAGAATGACAATCCTAAAAATACAACCAGAGCTGCAATCAAATAGTTTAAATCAAAGCATATTCATCTGCACGTGTCCACGGTGTACCCCGCCGCTGGTGTGGTAGTAGCTGGGATGAAGTCCAGCTTCCCATGACCCTACATTGGATTAAGGTGGTAAAGATAATGGATGGACGGCATATTCCGACTGAGAATCGATGGAATGACATGAAAGTTGTTGTTCAAGGATGCTCCCTATTTAATCTGATTGAGCTTAAGCTATGCTATTAAACGCATGGGAAAAATTTTAGTCTCTGCATGTGCAAAGCTGGACATTCCACCAACTAAAGGTCTACAAAGTATTGACTCATGGGAACTAGAAAACTCTGTGAAGATTAATTTTACATGCCCAAAACAAAAACTGTACTTCACATATCCAAGCTCATTTCATCTCTTCACAGAATCCTGAAGTGATCCGCAACTCTGCTGTAAGGTAACAGTACCCTGTTCTTCATGCACACAATACAATGTGCTACTTTCATGGTGATTTTGCTGAGATGATGAGGCGATGGCTGTGTCAACACTGCGGTTACTATGGAGACAGTCGGTTTCCACAGCTGTGCTCTTTTTCCCGGTGACCCAGTTTTTTTTTTGTAGTGGCACTGAAGCCCTTCGAGTGCTCTCGACACTCCACTCCTCTGCATTTTTACCGTACCACTGAGTCCATCTGATTGATGTGTGATTTGAATACAAGCATTAAGTTGACACACTGCTTTTTAGGGCGAAGCAATGGAAACACAACCAGGGCAGCTGCTTTCTACACACTACTGGAGCAGGAGCATGGATTTAGACTGATATTGATGGTAGCATTTCACAGTGAAAATTAAAAATTTGAAATCCTGTATTAACAAGCCACTGTGGTTTTGAAAAAGTATAAACTAATTATAAAATGCAATTACTCTAGAGAAAAATCTTTACAGAAAAATCTTTTGCATTGACTATTTCTGCCCACTTGCCGACGGCTCGGATTCAATGACAATTTCTTTTAAATGTCTTCTGTCCTCAAGGAGAGTATGGACAACTGTAGTACCTGCTGTGCGAAGAAGAATGTTAGAAATTATGAGTATGTTGTAAAGCAAACTGCAGTGTGTAATAAAGAGCTCTGATTACAAAGTATCATGAAAAAGTGTGATGCAAATGAATAATGATCAAATGCAACTTTTTAATTTTGTGCTAAATGAGAGTATAATGAATATTATGCTATACAATAAGAGATATGAAACTAGCAACTGAGACCACAAACGCTTTGTTTTGGCATTACTTCTCAGACCTGAAGGCTACATCCACTTTACCACCAACTTTTCTTTCATGCATCAGTTTGACTTTAATTCTCCCACTTTTTATTTTTAGCCTGATTGAAGCTGAAACAAATCTACATTCTGAGTTTGCCACATCCCAGATGAATATATTATTGATCACTCTGGCTAACATAAATAATTAAAACATGTTCACTAAACACCCTGATTAACAGATGTCAGATTAACTCAATTAAACTGTGCTGAGGAATCAGAGATCATTTTAATTGCAAGCAAACCTAAGCAAAATGCTTAGATATGAAATCGCAAGCACACGTGGAATATATTTAATATATCAGCTTCCAGCTTCCTACTACATAATCAATATTGGTAAATTGTGCAAAGTGTATGCAGAAGCATATTAGTGTACCCTTTCAAATCCATTCAAATGTATTACTTCTCAGCCTTTTTCAGTAAGAAAACCAGACAGATGAAACATAATGTGGGTGATCATCAGCTCCCTACTGCTGCACAAAAACCCTCAAACCTGCACTGCTGGCTCTTCACAAAGTTATCTGAGTGTGTAACTCCAATAAATGCTCATGCAATGCTGTGAGGTGCAAGATTGATGCTTCATCCAATGAGCACTGATCTTCTTCTTTGAGCTAGTTTGTTGCCAGGTCTGAGGTGGTAACACATTCACTTTTCAAAAAATGATTCTAGTAATTTAATCCATTAATCCAGTCTCTCACTTTCATCACTTCAGGGTGGGCTGGCTGGGCAGAGTCTTCTTTGTGACCGAGTTAATTATCCTCCTGGTGGCAACACAGCTTGAAAACAGGTTGTGATGACTCACTTGAAGAAAAAGGTGAAGAAATGTTCCTCATTCAGGATCTGGGTTGTCAACTACAGTTGTTGCCCTCAATGAACAAAAACATAAAGTTGAAAAGTCCTATTTCTGAAGCAAAAGCAAGCATACAAGTCAACAGAAAGAGGAAAGAAAGGATTGAACATAAGACAAAAAGTGATTGGAGAACTGGAGAACAACTGGAGAACTCTGACCACCACAGACTCATAAAATATCCAGAGCATCATCCCATAGATGTCGAAAAACCCCAGAGAATAGAAACAGCTTTGGGCCCCTCCTAAGGGCATTAGTGTTTTTGATGAAGCCCAGTTTATTATCAATGACCACTCCAAGGTATTTGTAGTCCTCCACAGTGTCCACATTCCCTCCACTGATGGAAACAGGGTTGTCTTGACCTCCTCATGTCCACAAGCAGTTCTTTGGTTTTTGCCACATTGAGTTGCAGATGTTTTTACTCGTATCCACCTACTGCATAGCCATCAGAAGACTTCTGATGGTGATAGGTTTCTGAGCAGTAGCTGAAGTCACTGGGGTAGAAGATGAAGAGGAAGGACCATCCCCTGTGAAGCTCTGGTGTTGTTGACCCCTCTGTTTGACACACAGTGCTGCAGGCGCACATACTGTGGTCTGCCAGTCAGGTTGTCAACTATCCAAGACACAAGGGGGAGACCACCTGCGTTGCTGTCATCCTCTCACCCAGTGGAGCCGACCTGATGGTGTTGAACACACGGGAGAAGTCATGTGCTCTGCTGTATTTGAGACTGAAAACGACCCATCACTGTCATGAATAATTGATCTGACAAGTGCAAATGTGCCCAGTTACAGTGATTTCAATCATGACTGCAGAGTGATGGTAATCATGTAATCCAGATTGATCACCCTACACTACCTGTTGCAGGACTCTCTTAAAGCCTGAAGCTAAATCTTCATTATCTTGCCCAGGTAATATGAGAAGTTTATACTTCTGTATGATGGTTTTCCAGAAATAAACTTTTTCATAGCTGTGTATGTCTTAGCTGATTACAAAGGAAGGTTCCTGTTGTTTCACTGGATACTCACAATGTGGCAATTCCTTCCAAAAAGTCATTGGATGCACATACGATTTTTCTGATCTCTGGCTGTTCAACTCGTGGACGCAAACATGTTTGACTCTGTAGCTTCCATCACCATTACAAACAGGATGTTGCTTTACTGTCACACTCTAGACTGAGGTGGTTTAAAGTTGTACAAACAACATCATTCACTCCTGACTGCAGCAAACGCTTCACTCATTCCACAGCTTTACACAAGATAAGAATCTCACTCAGCCAGAGTCAGATGTCCAATTCCCTGCTGACCACTCCATCAGGATGGATCTTGCTTGTCTTGACATGTCCAAATGTTACTGACTCTACACTGAACTGCCTCAGTGAACTAAATATTTGTTGAAAAGAAGACTTCACATTTAAATTGTACACAAAGTTTACCACTGGACAGTATTCTTTACAACAGCTGTAAAGCATTTTGGCTGAAAGTGAAAATTGTTGTTGCTTGTTTTGAACTTTTTTCAAACTTTGACTAATGTTATCTTAAAATTTAAATGGTTGTGAAGGCTAAAAACAGAAATCCAGTAAAACGTTGTTATGTTTCACCTCATGACTCTTCTTTAACTTTATCTGATCCAGAAGTTTTAGGTACAATTTTAAGGAAATAAGAAAATTAGACAGCAGCCAAGAAAGTAAAGAAGATCTAAGGCTGCATTCCCACCAGGATAGTTCGCAAGACTCGACTGGGGACTCAGTTCAGTTGAGGGTTGGGGGGGGCAACATTCTTCCAGACTAAGATTGCATTTGTACACTTTAGCCAAACAAACCAAATTTATTTAATAACGAGTTTCTGTTCTCACCAGAAGTGGTGCTGCATCAGGAACCACCAGGAGGAGACAAGACACACAACAAAGTTTACCTCTGACCATATACCTATCAGTGCTATTACTACTACTACTACTTTTTACTACTTATAGCACTTTGGTCAACTGTTTTTAAATGTGTTGTATACATAAATTTGACATTGACATTTACCTCGTTATCATTCCAGTTTGACTATGAGCCATTTCTAAAGACTATTGTCCCACAGGCAGCGTTTATCAACAATGCCCTGTGATTTACCCACAATGCCATATGAAATCAAATGTGGGAAGCGGGCATTGTAATCTGCTTCCTGTATTTGGTCCGCTTGAAGCGGCTTTGTAGGCGGACTGTGTCTGTTTCTTTTCTTGATATTAAGTCTTTAGATCAGGGATCACCAACTCCGGACCTCTTGAGCCAGTGTCCTCCAGGCTTTCACTGCATCCCTGCTTCAACACACCTGGTTCAAATGAAATAGTCAATAGTCAAGGTCTACACCAGCCTCTTAACGACCCATTATTTGAGTCAGGTCTGCTGCAGTATGGAGATATTGAAAACCTGTAGGACACTGGCTCAAGAGGTCCGGATTTGGTGATCCCTGCTTTAGATGGTATAAGAAACAAGGTCCCTTTCTGCTACTCATTATTGTCTCTATGTCTTCCTGTCTCAATCAGATCTGATAAATTTGGCCAGATTTTTAAGAAAAAAAAGGTAAAAATAAGCTCACAAAAACAAATTTTAAAAATTTAAAACAATTTTTATAGTAGTTGAAGTAAATGTTATGCATAATAAATTATACACTGTGTCTCTCTTGCTTCAACTAGTTTTTTTACTTCGTTACTAGTGTCGCAACACAAATGTGTCATGATCATGTATGTCATTTTTTAGTTATGATTTTGGTTTGTAGTTTTCTCTCATGTGTTGTGTTTTCTGTTCCTGGCTTATTAAGTCACCTAGTTTGATTTTGATTCACTTCACCTGTTCTCAATTTGTTCCTTTGTGTATATATACCCCCTAGTTTTCAGTTTGCCCTTGTCAGATCCTTATTTAGTTTATTCCTGTCATGTGCGGTTCCCTGTCCTGAGTTTAAGAGAATAAACCCTTTACCTACATCGATCCTGCCTCCTGTCTTGACTGCCAGCATTTGGGTCCTCACCTGTGCCGCCATTCCTGACAGAAGGATCTGACCAGAAATGGACCCAGCAGGCGATATGATGACCTTGTTGGAATACTTCAGTTGTGAGACGGCTAAACACATCCCGACTGCAAAGGGTCTAGACCTGGAGTACCCTGAGCCTCCTCCTACCAGATCCAGACAGAGGAGGTCATCCAGGCACCAGGGGCGGTGGCCCCCCATGAGCATCACCTCGAGCGAACTGGAGGGCATGCTCCTTGGATTGGATGCGGAGCCAGAGCCGCTGGAGGATCCAGAGTGGTCACTGTCCTGGGGGTCTGGTGATAAGCCCAAAACCGCTTGGGTGGGCCGCATCTCGGAGGTTGCCACCAGCTCCAAGGTGCACATCTTGGGTGACGCTACCAGGTCCACACTCCACGTCATGGGTGTCGCCACCGGCTCCAAAGCCAAAGTCTCCAGTGTCACCACCAGCTCCGAGGTCCACATCTCCGGTATCACCACCAGTTCCCAGGCCCATACCTCCAGTGTCGCCACCAGCTCCAGTGCTTCAGCATCCCACGCCTGCACCCAGGTCCTGCCCAGGTCTTCAGCATCCCACGCCTGCGCCACAGCCCTGCCCAGCTCCGCAGCCTCTGACGCCGGTGCCCCGGTCCTGCCCAGCTCTTCAGCGTCCCACGCTGGCGACCGAATTCTGCCCAGCTCTTCAGCGTCCCACGCCAGTGCCAAGGTCTTCTCCCCCAGGGCCGTCACTACAGTAGATCCACAGTCCATGTCACCAGTGTTGTTCCCAGCTCAAGTCAATGTTTCAGGGGGGGTCTCAGGTTGAGATGCTCCTCACCCAGCTCAAGTCCATGTTCCAGAGGGGGTCTTAGGTCGAGACGCTCCTCTCTCTTCTGATCCCTCTTCCTAATGGGGGTCTGTGGTCGAGATGCTCCTCCCCCACTTCTGGTTCCCGGCACTGAGGAGATCGCTCCTTCTCCGCCGCCTGTAGTCTACTCCGCCGAGGAGATCGCTCATCTTCTGCCTCTGGTTCTGGGGTTCATCACAATGTGGATACTGACCCTACCTGAGATCCCATCTGCTCAGACTCCTGAGATCCCGTCTGCTCAGTGCCCAGCAATCCAGCTCCAGTCAGCATGCCTCCCAAAGATCCAGCTCCTGTTCATGCAGTCCTCTGGCCATCCACCAGAGTCTGGCTCATCTCCCAGGAGCTAAACTCCAGCCTGTGTAGCACTCTGGCTGTCCGCCTGAGGTCCAGTCTGCTTGTCCTCCGGGTGGTCCTCCAGGAACCCAGCCCAAGTCTTCTCGACCTCTGGGTCGACCACTGGAGATCCTGCCCCAGTCTGTCCGGCCTCCTGACCTGACCCTGTTGTCTGCTCAGCCTCTGGGTCGACCTCCTGAACTGACCCAGTTGTCTGCGCGGCCTCTGGGCCGCCCCCCTGACCTTTGTTGCCCGGATTATTCTGCTTGAGTCTGGTCTCATTACTCCTGTGTATATATGCCCTTGGTTTTCAGTTGTCCTTGTCAGATCCTTTTTTGGTTTATCCCTGTCGAGTGTGGTTCCCTGTCCTGTGGTTTGAAAATAAAACCTTGTCACCTGCACTGTTCTGCCTCCTGCCTTGACTGCCTGCATTTGAGTTCTCACCTCAGCCCCCATTCATCACACAAAAGAACCTCTGCTTTGCTTTACAGTGGCTATTCAACACATCCTGCCTTATCAACTGAGGTGTCACAAGTTGTCTCAGACTTGTTGAACAACTTAATACTGGGCACTACTTTTGCAAAGATTTAACATGTCATGTGTAAATGCTTTTCCAAGCTTTCCATTAGTTTTTGCAGTAATTCATTTTGTATTTCTGAATTAGATAATTTAGCTCTTAGAGCGTACTGCTATTTTCTACCGGTAAGACATGAAGTATAAGTACTTCACACAGCCCCACTTAAAAATAAATGAATGAATGAATAAATGTGCTGATCGGCAAATTTTAAACTTCAGCCTTTTTTTTTTTTTTTTTTTTTTTTTGCTCTTTTTTTTTTTTTATTTTTAACAGATGTGCTGACTGTGCAAAGCTAAGCTTAAAGGTTGCTCAATGTAGCTTCACATTTCTTGTAAAGACTCAACGATGATATTGATCCTGGTATGGTTGTGTAATTCCAAACATTGCATGTAAATAGTCATTAAGCCTCAGAAAATGTCTTATTGCTTAAGGAAATGTGCTGGTGTTGTAAACTATCTGCTACAGAGAAGTCAATGAAAATCAGATGAAACCGTTTTGATCTGAGATGTAACAACAAATTTCCTTTTCTAGTGGTATTTCAGGAGAATTCTCGACATTTTTCTCAAATGGTCAGCTCCACCGACAGTGGCCAGTGGTTGCCATGTAAATGAGGAGTTGAGTCAAATTCTATCTTGTCTGTCATTCCCACTAACCTTCCTTCATGCACACTCGCACATGCATGCTCATTCAGACCACTGGTTGTGCTGCAGCAGTAGATATGTGGCTGTAGGTTTTGACAAAACAAACCACTGGACTGGCTGTTTTTGTTTGTTTTGATATAACATCCCTGTTTTTTTGTGTATGTGGCCTTCTCTTGAGTGGAAGTAGTGGGCAGGAGGAAAAAAAAGGACAACATAATTGAGGTTCTTTTTTGTTATATATCAAATATCTTCAGTGAAGAGAAAAATTAATGTTCTGTTTTTATACACAGCAGTGGTTTGCAGGGAACAACTTTATAGTCTGATACTGAATGAAGACACTCAGTTGCCACTCAGCTATGTTTGTCAAGGCTGAAACGTTCCTACTGTTGTAAAAGCTGTTTTCCAGCATGTGTGACACACAGTCACCACTGCCCATTAACGCTATCTGCATTACCGAGTAGCAATATGACACTTTCAGCACAGCACCAAACCTCCCAAAGCTCGTTTCTATCATCTGAAAATGCAAATAGTTACCATGCACATCTGTCTTCTCCATCTTTAACCTGCACGAACTGTCTTCACAACAAAGGATTCACTGAAATATGCTCTGACATAGACAAATGTCCAAAGTCTCATAGAAACACAAAACACTGTAGACACACACCCCTCAGGCATCTTTCCTCTCACAGATGGTGGATAGGTCCTCCAGCTCTCATTTGCTGAAGGGGGCTTCTATTGTTAATCGACCCTATTCCTCTACATAGAAGAATCCCAGTTTTACAATAACTCAGCAGGTACTTGTTCTGAATGCAGCCAAATGGAGCCAAAAGAGTGACATCAAATCAGCCTTGTTGGGGTCACATGAGTCAAAGTGTGAATGACTTAACAGTCTTTGAAGGGAATGTATTGCATTGCAATGTCTTTTCGGTTGCTGACATGTGGGAGTAAAATAGAGGTTTAAAAGTTTGTTATATTAGTTCAGGGATAGTGATTCAATGTTTGAATAACGAATTCTGCTATGAAATGACTCGATTTTATCCAGGAGCCACTGGTCAATATAAACTTGTTGATGTAACATAATCACATCCATTCATATCACAAACAGCAACTAAAATGTCTAAATATAACTTAATAATGACCTCAGTCAGACTTCAAACAAAAGTCTATTTGTTAATAATGATGATCCTGTCTACTGAGCTTTAAATTTTCATGTAATGTAAAAGAAAACTGAAAAACTAAATTTCTGTTGCCCAAAAAGACCCACAAAAAAAGTGGGGGAAACATTTGTATAGACCTTTGGATGTTCAAACAGCCCACACGAGTGGGGGGTTTATACTAGGCCATATAGCCTGCATTTCCTTTAGGATAGCTGCTGTTGTTACTTCTCCCAACCCTTTTAAGTGGATCTATCTATGATAATGTCAGAGGTCTGCAGGAAATGTCAAATCTATGCAGTGTATTCTTTCATTTCACAGAGCTGGAAGATCCATCCACTTCTGCAAGTTATAAGCAACTCACAGGGGGGCTAGAGTATATCCCAGCAGTAAGAGACAGGGCACACCCTGGACAGGTCACCAGTCCATCACAGCAGCTGGAAGATGAAAACTGCAACACCTCGTTTGTCACTCATTGTCATCAGTGATTTTGCAATTACTAAAACAAACATTAGCTTCTAGAAATGGAAACAAAACACAGATGAAGGGGCCAACAGTCATATTTCGGGATTTATGGAGCTAATATATGGAGTTACTATATAATGTTTGGCTGGCTAGCCGTTATGTTCCGTGGTGCTGTGTTTTAATAACCTGGGCAATCTGTTAAAGTCAAACTTAAGGTCATATAATACATGTACACAACACACACACACACACACATATATATATATATATATATATATATATATATATATATATATATAGCGCTCCGGCTATTTGCTTTCTGC
>JBAFTA010000019.1:6765373-6785136 GCA_036919975.1 Melanotaenia parkinsoni | reverse complement strand
TTAAATTTGGGAGTACATCATTGTGCAGGACAGTTAGCTGAATAAGAAAATGCATTTTACTATAAATTTAAATGCACTTTTATACGTATATTATATGTAATTTCCTGGGGACGCAAATGGCACCCATTCGGTGGAATGGCCCATATCCTAGAGGGATGACAGCTGGTAAGATTATTATCTAAATCGAATAGATGAATAGAGTAAAACTTCTGTGGTGTAATGACTCAAAAATGACCCATATAGATTTATGAAAACAACACAACATAGTGGACCAAATAGTGCCAGTGTGAATACACCTTTACATGTTCTACATTTTGTAGACGTAAGGTTCTCCAATCTTGTAACATGAGAGTCGTGGGATGGATGCCGGCCAAGCTGAGTTTAAAGCATGGCATTGTGGGTAGATACATCCAAAACATGTACGTGTGAGGCGATAGGTGGCTCTGTGTGGGAGAAATGTCTCGCAGTCAGACATGGAAGAGTTATAATAGAAAATCTGGTCAACCCGAGACCGTTAGCATCTGATGCCGCTCTATATTTAGCTGTTACTAGAAACCAAAGTTGTTCTGCATTAACCAACAGATGAAGTTTTCTTTCTTGCTGTGTTTCTCGTCTTCTTCACTAATTCTTGGTGCAGCGCCGCCTCTGGAGGAGAGTGGAACATGTTGCTTAGTGCCACGTGAAGAATCTTGCAACCCCTCTCAACTGAACCAAGTCCTCAGTCGGACTGAGTCTGGCGGACTTTCCTGGTGTAAATGCACCCTGAAAAGGACCACTGGAAGTCTATGCACCTCCTCATTTCCAACCTACCAACACGACTCTTTCCTCTCACTGTTAAAGTTGGTTTGTTTGAACGAATAATTTTTACAAGAGTTTCCTCTGGGACTGTATATTACCCTTCTGAAAAAATATAAATTTACAGAAATAAACCCCTTTACAGCCTTGTGCTAAAATGGTTTGGTCTTTAAAGCTTATTTTCCTGTTTATGGCAGCTGTACAGGGAGTACATTTTTTATATAACTTAACCATTGAGTCACAAATTAATCCCATGACTATAAACTAGCTATGATTAAAGCAAAAAGGATTAATTTATTCCAGTGCTTAATGCTTCATTGTATTGTAGCAACATCACACAGAGCTATTAGATAAACAAATATAAGTACTTATATAAAAATATTTACCTTCAGACATTTGTTTTTAATTAGATTTATTCAGTGTTAAAAATGTAAAGTTTTAATAGATCACAACAACTTGTTGATTCAATGTATTTTTTATTTTTATTTTTATAGACTATTCAGGCTAGAACCAGCCTATACATAGTGGAAAAAATCCAGGTCTTCATTAGAGCTAACGGATCAACATGACATAGTATGATATGTAGTATTTAAGTGGGATGTGCACGGCTGCCATCGTACAAGACACATATTTATAGAAGACACCCAGTTTTTTTTTTTTTTTTCCCTTTTTCATTAAAACCTGGCCACTAAATTTCCCACTATGATACTCGTTGATACTTTGGCCGTGAATTCTGGTGGCTTTTGCTCAACCCACTCAGTTCATAGCATACGATAAGAGTGTTTACAGTGTGCCGGTGATGTGCCAAAGTTTAATTTGAGTGCAGTTGATCATCAGAGCCACAAATCAAACCTATTACAGGACTGGTTTGTCATTCAAGCCAAATCTGTGTCAATCTTATTGTTGTGTTCAGAAATACTGAAAAATGAGAAAAATTGTGCAATTTCTTCAAAGTAAAGAACAACAAATGAACCATAAGTGGAATGTTTAATAGGTCATTTTTTATTTAGAAATGAATAATAATGACAATAAACTTCATGTAGTTTACTTTTTGTTAAGTTTTATGATCTGGGACACAACTTCCAGTGTTAATGAAAAAAACAGCAGAAAGTTTCTGTTAAAAATAGCAAACGAAATTGTGAGCTCGACTGATAACAAAAAAAAAATTCTTCTAATTTGAATACTGTACGTGCATTTGTTTAGCTGACTATGGCTAACTTATCGTTGGTAAGGCTGATGTTTGCATTGCTAACTAAGAGCAATGTTCTTTACAGAAACTGCTTCCAAACAGGTCTGTTGTTGTTATCTACATATCAACTATATGTATAGCACATGTACATATCACAGTGTGTTAACTGAGGCTGGTTATGTTTGCTGCAGCTACCACCTTGAGCTGCTAACTCCAAGTTAGCTCAGCTTTATGGTCCGTTTAATTTGTATTCAAAAGTCACATTGTCCGAGTTCCCAACCCCTTGTTGGTCGGATATGTGACTCAGAATAGTTGTTTCAACTTCATTCACTAAAGATGGCTGCTAATTCCCTGATCCAATGTCATATCAAACATATCGATATTCTCCACCATTTTGTTTTTCTTCAGCACACTGTTGTCTAATGTGATCCAGTGTCTTTGAAGTTTCTAAAACATGTTTGCCTTGTTGTATCTGTAATTTCTATATAAAGATAATGTACTCATTTTCCAATGAAAGTAGAAAGTTTAAGAGGATAGTGGAACCACTGAGTTTATAAAAATTAAATTTCTTTCTTCCACTGCTCTTTCAAAATGCCCTTTCTTACCAACATGTACTTTCAATTAAAAAAATAAGCAAATGACATGGCAGAACATCTATCTAAATCAAGAATGTAGGAGTGTAAATAGTGGCAATTGCTATGTTACAAAGACTGAGAAATGAAAACGATTCCTGAGACTTTTTTTTTTTCAAATACTTCAGGTTGTGCAATTGATGTGGCAAAGAAGCAGTTGTGCGAAGAATTAATAGAAGCAGAAGATAAACTAAAGCATTTTCTTTTTTTCATTATAGAGTATTGAATTTTATTTATTTATGTTTTTTTCTTAATTTACCAAAACCTCACAGGCTACCCTACCCCAATACCAGAAAACCGCTTCCAAACAGTCTCAGATGCTTTGAACAACTTTCTCTGAATCATGAAAAAGCCTTAAGCACATGTTGAAACTGTAAATTAGTATCATGCTGTGTTTCCCACAGGAACCTCAGCTAATATATATCTTGACACTGTCGTGTGTTTTAATATCAAATACATACTTTAATGTGCATATTTCTAGGGTATTGTGTACTAAATTAATGTGCTAATTTGGAGTTTAGAGTGGGTGCTTAAAAGGTAATAAATACCACTATGGGGGGCATTTTACATTCATATTTCACATGTCTGTGAAAATTGGTGTCGTCCTACTGGGTTTATAGCAAACCATGAAAACCATTGAGATGTCACTCAGATCTTATTATGCATGATTTAACAGACATCCCCACAAACACAGACACACACACATTTACGCACAGTGTATTAAAAAAGGACATTTTTAAATCTATACCAAACCCCCTCGAGAGTTTCATTCTCTAGATACGTGAGCACCATTTGAAGAGCTGCATCCGCACAGGCTCACATCCGCCTGGATACGTGAGCGCCATGTCGAATTCATGACGGTTGTCATGGTGCCCACATAGCAACCGGCTATACATGTAGCGGCTGCTGCCTCCGGTCGACTCAGCGGCAGTGGGGGAAGGAGGGAGAGCGAAGGGGAAGAGGGACAAGAGAGTGATAGAAGGGCAGAGGGGAGGTGGGAGGTTGGAGGAAACATAGCGGAGAAGGCTGGGAAATTGGGAGGGGTGTGTATGTCGATCTTGGGAGTTTTTGTGGGGTGAATATATGTGTGTTTGGTGAGTAAGAAGAGACGAGAGGTCTAAAAAAGCTGGAGCAAAGAAAGACGGAGGAAGAAAAGGGCATCAGCGGTTCCATAAACCTTGAAGAGATGGAGAAAAGACAGAGAAGAAGAGAGTGAACTTACAGTTGACAGCTCCCTGAAAAGCCAGGAGGCTTATGGAGAAGCTGAGACATAAAAAAAAGAAGAAAAAAAAAAAAGAAGACACAGTGCTTCACTCTTTTACATTGTATTTATAAGCACAGTCATAGTGTCTGAAAGACTAAAAAATGTGTGTTTTTTTTTCTTTTGTTTTTTTTAAGACAGGAAAACCACTGACTGAATACAATTTACAAGTTTCAACGGACAAATAAACCACCCAAAAGCCATTCAAGGTTGACACTGTATTTCTGTTCAAGGGAAATGCTACAAAAAAAAATAACCAAATCTGCCTTACTCTTCCAAAATAGTGGCACATTATTTCAGATAACACAGCTGCTGTTTTAAATTTTAAATTCACTGAATATAAGGCCAAAAATGGATATTCTTCAGCAGCTGAGAGTACCGTTTATCATCACGGTAAATAAGAGGCATATTCTGCTAATTCGTCTTCCTCGGTTGGTCGTTTGAGCATGTGCGGTGCATTTCATGGGTAATTGATGTGCCAATTCTTATTTTGGGAGCTGAATCAAATGACAGGGCTTTTATGCATCACCTGGCAAAAAGAAAACAAAATGCACCACATGTACAGTTTTGTGCAGATGCACACATACCAACATACTGTGATTGTTATCAGTTGCTCTACTGTATGCTACAGACATGAATGAAGACACGTGAAGTTGCTCTCACACAGAGACACAGGCACATATACATGAATATTTCAGCTTGCCTCAAAACGTGCAAACCAGCCATGGCCCATCCCCCCACCCACGACCATCCAACCCTCAGCTGAAGCTTGGGTAGCAGCAAAGGAATAGGCTATAAATGATGGAGAAAGAGAAAGAACGAGGGAGGAAAAAGCAGGAGAAAGTGAAGTTAGAGGGTCTGACAGACTGGAAACACATCAGGCAGAGTGAGGATAGGAGAAAGGGTGGGAGAGGACATGAAGTATAGACATCAGAGTAGAGTGACAGCCCTGACAGCTCGCTGGGAGTAAGTAGTGGGGAAAATGACACATCCTGTGTTCTCCTGCTGCCTTGCTAGTTATAAAATGCAACCTTTCTTGGGTGGCAGTGTCCCCAAAGCACTCCGTATGAAAAATATCGATTTCATCACGCTGGTATTGATCAATACCAATACTAACCCTGGTATCAATCATATTGATATTTGGATCAATCCACCTTGCCCTATTGAGCGGAACATGGAAGAATCTGTGCTCTTACTGATAGCAATGACAAGCAAAACTATTTTTAAGATTCAAAGGGGAAGTTACAACAGGTTGAACGTGGTTGAAAAAATCCCTCTCCGGTTACATATGGACATGACTTGAACATCATTGCATTTCAGATATTATCATTTGTTTGTTGCTTGGAAAAGGCAGCACAGTGGTGTGGTAGTTTGCACCGCAAGAAGGTCACTGGTTCAAGCCTTAGATGGGGGAGGTTCAGACCTGGGTGGTGGTGGCCTTTCTGAGTGGAGTTTCCATGTTCTCTCTGTATACTCTGGCTTCCTCCCACCGTCCAAAGACATGCATGTTAGGTTAATTGGTGACTTTAAATTCTCCCTAGGAGTGAGTGTGAACAGTTGTTTGTCTCTTTCTGTGTTGGTCCTGCGATGGACTGGTGACCTGTCCAGCGTGTACCCTGCCTCTCACCTGCTAAAACGCTGGGAGAGGCTACAGCTTACCCGCGACCCGTAATGGACAAAGCGGTACAGATAATGAATTAATGAATGAATTTGCTTGGAAAACATTTAACAGTGTTTCTTGCTTTGAAGTAACATGATGAAGAGTAAAATAAACCAAAGTTATATTGTAGTTATGTCATGTATGTATTTCAGTTTGTGGTTTTATTTTTGTATACGTAACCTAGAAAGAAAACAAAAATGATTTTTGACATGGAGGAGATGTTTTAAAAATGGTCTATGTTAAGTCACGGGATGTTGTCCTAATCTTAACCAGGTCATTTTCCTTACCTGAACCTAAAAAAGTTGTTTTCATGTCTGTCAATGAGTGTAAGAGAAAGCAAAAACTCATGGTTCTGGATGGGAAACAATCTCTGGTCTCCTCAATTGAAGCCATGACCCAGTGGAAAGCTGTGGGGTATCGATCTCTTGTCTTTTGGGAACACCATCTGCAATGTGGGGCATTTTTTCATCAACTTAGGTGAGTTGAATTGTCATCAGTGAGAAATGATTCCAACTGGCAGCCTAACTAGAAAATCCATGATTTCACCAACTTAGTATATTCTTCTTTATATTTTTATATTCTTTCTTTATTTTTTTTATTTTTTTTTTTTTTTTTGTGCTCCCACTTACTGTCTTCTTCCATTTCTAACTAGCCAAATATACCAACGTGACTCGTGAAACAAAACCTTAATTGCTAAATCATCAAACTATACACAACAAGTTTCCCTTGTTAAATACCTTTAATAGTATACTGCCCCCTTCTGTACTGGAGAATTATGTCCATTTACACAGGTGTAGATGGTTACCATTAAACACGGTCTTTATCATACATTAATCTGCTAGTTACCCAAATGCTGGAGGGGAATTTGAAAAGGGTCCTCTGGTCTCCTTTTTTGTGTCTGTTTGTATAAAAGAGGGCTTATATGTTTATTGTACCTAAATGTTTTATTCCACTCCCAACCCTCTGGATTATTAATATAGGCCACATTGTTTCTTACAACTGGAAATAGTTATATAAGAAAATAGGAAAGCTGCTCTTAATCACACCATTTTCTTTTTCTTTTGTCAGGCAGCTAAATGAGTGAGAAGCTGTGATTAATTAGCAGCACATTAAAACTGGATGCCAAGTTGCAGTTGCTTAACACATTTCCAGACTGTCACTCTGATCTGATAAAGTTCTGATCTTATGGCTACAGGGAGACCTCAGCGTAGAGCCGCTGCTCCTCTGCTTCAAAAAGAGTCTGTTGAGATGGTCAGGCATCTGATTAGGATGCCTCCTTGTTGCCTTCTTTTGGAGGTTTACAGGCACATCCAACTGGGAAGACACCCCATGGCAGACACAGAACAGACCAGGGTGATTATATTCCTTCTGCCCTGGGAATACTTCAGTATACCTGTTGTTTCTGCAACACAACCAATGACTCTAAATGATACTTCTTTAATAGATTAAATGTAACTGTTATGTTTCACATGTAAAATGTGAAATGAAAAAGGACTGCTGGAGTGATTTAGGAGTTTGACTCGTGATATTGGAGCAAAAGTTGAGAATTCAAGGCAATTTACTGAAAACATGTAGCACGTTCCTGTACAAAAGGTAGTCATTTCATACACCTTTCTAAGACAAATTTTGTTTAAAAAAATGCTGTTTCTTTAAGACCCTTTGCTTTGTCATGTGAGAGATTTCATTTGAGGAGGAGTGAATATGTAGGCCTACTTGTGTGGGTGTTTATGATGCAAGCTTGTGAAAGCATGTGGCTCTATGGGCTAAATGTTAGAACTGTGCAGACTTTTCAGCGAACATCTGTGGTGGAAATTAAACAAGAAACTATTAAGTCAAATGGACAAAAATAAGCCTGAGACATGAATGGGATGGCTTGCAATTCGCCTGTCACATATAGTTTTACCCAAATTAGATTCAGATGGAGCACAATCACAGGAAAATGCATTGAATTTGTGTTTAGGAAGGAGAACATGCTAATATACACACATGCAAACACTCATCCACAGCAACACTTCCTGTGGGATGCTCAGCAGGCGGAGGAGGAGGTCAAAGTTCATGGGGAACTGGAGTTGCATGCATGCGCTCCATCCCCCCGCTCCATCTTTTTTTACAGTAGATATTGCAGCCCACACCAACACACTCACTAACACACATGTGCCGGTGAACCCACACCTCATTCCCTGTTGCATCTGTGTTAATCTCCCGCTCCATTTGCACTCGTCAGGAGATAACGACATCATTAGCACACATTAACATGTCTCTATTATCGTTCCCTGTGTCCCAGAGTCCCTATACTTGTTCAGACTCTACAGTGTGTGTGTGTGTGTGTCTGCGAACAGAAAAAGCTGTGAATGGGGATGAGGTGTGAATGTAGGCTTTTCAGCATATTCAGTCTATCACAGCCTGTCACAGGGGTGTGTGCGTGTGTGTTGAAGCCAACACATTCATTTACACATCAGCCAAGATATTCCATAGCAAAAGGACTTGCTAATTATTCTCATTATGTGGATGTTTAGCAAACATCTAACCTAAATGCTTTTACCATGGTGTATAAGTTTAATTTGTGACATAGTTTCAGACAATAATCAATTTAAAATAATCGATTGCTGTAGTTTTAAGACTCTTGTGCAACATCACATTTATTCGGTTAAAAGAGAAAAACGGGGGAAAGTTGACATTACCATGCCTAATACTTTAAGGTTTTTCTACATTTTCATGATTTGTACTGTGCAATGCTCATCTGAAATCATTTAACTGAGCCATTTATTTTAATTTTTCTAGGTCTGACAAAGCCAGAAATTGTAACATTTTCATTGTGCTGTGGAGGCATAAGAGCTGCAAGATTTTAGCCATATTCACACTGCATAGTCAGTATGGGGGCTAATATGCTGTGCAGGAGAAGTATGACACTGCAATAAACACTGTTGTCATCACTGAGCCTTCACTAATTCTGTGTTGTGCAAACACGAATTTGATGTGGCGCTGAGCCACCACTGTCTGTGTGTATTACCAAAAGGAAACAGCATCAGCTCATCTCTTTTCTGCCAATATAGCATGATCAATAAGTAAAAAGAACTTTCTTTACCAGTTCTTTTTTTACTTTTTACTAGGTTAATATTCATATTTCCCACTTCCCATATTTTTTGTAACAAAAAGCTGTCGTTAATGTAGAGGTCGGAGAGACGGTATGAAAAAACTGATGTCTAATATGAGATAATTATTATCTGAAATGAAGGCCAAGGCAGGTAATTACTTCTACTTTGAGAACCAGGACTTTTCAAAAGACATGTCTTTATGTTTAATTCTCATTGTTAAAAGTATGACTTGTCGTATTCGTTCACTAGTTCCTTTATTAGGTGCACTTTGCTGTACCTTTGTCT
The DNA here is from genome assembly GCA_036919975.1 of Melanotaenia parkinsoni. NCBI lineage: Eukaryota > Metazoa > Chordata > Actinopteri > Atheriniformes > Melanotaeniidae > Melanotaenia > Melanotaenia parkinsoni. The sequence goes on along the minus strand of JBAFTA010000019.1, from coordinate 6,776,219 downwards.
TAGAACTGCCTGAATTCTCCATGGTAATTCTTCATGGAGAGGCAGCGTTCAGCTTTTATGTTTCAAATGTGGAACAAACTCCCAAAAAACTGCAGGTCTGCTGAAACTATCAGCAGTTTTAAATCAAGGTTAAACATGTTGCTATTTGCTACCTTTTATCAAAACAACTGTTAATTTCTCACACTGGAACTTCATTTCTTGCATTTTATCATTTTTTTAGCTTTCTTTTATTTCCATTTTTACTTAATGTCTTTTATTCCTTTTAAAGTTTGTTTTAATGTACCCGTTATTGTTTCCTGCACCTCACTATAATGCTTTTAATGTTTTATGTAAAGCAATTTGAATTGTCTTATGCATGAAATGTCTTGCCATAGACTCAACAAGCTGTTGGAAACATTCCTTAGAGATTTTGCTCCATATTGAGATGACAGCATCACACAGTTGCTGCAGGTTTGTCGGCTGCATCCATGATGAGAATCTCTTGATCCACTACCTCCCAACGCTGCTCTATTGGTTTAAGATCTGGTGATGGTGGAGGCCGTTGGAGTACAGTGAACTCATTAGCTGTGTCCCAATTACGGGTCTGCACACTTGGAAGGGCAGATTTGTCGGCTACATATGTCACCATAGTGCGCCAAGCACTGTCTCATTTTGAAGGAGCCTCAGAATCCACCCTGCAAATCCGCACTTTTTTGGCCTCAAATGAAGGCTGCTGGTGATGCATCTGTCGTGACCTCTTTTCTCCCAGAAATCGTTGCGCACCAGACAGTGGCAAATAAGCAACCAAGCTCAGAAAAGTTTTTTTCTTTGTTTGTTTGATTTGCTACCCTTTAGTAGAAATGTGATAAAACAAAGTACATTAAAACATGTATGTGAAATGGTGACAGTTACTAAACCCTCTAACACTCCCTATAATGCATCAAATTGAAATCCTTTTAAGATTTAATTGGGTAGAAACCCTTGTTCTCTTAGTTCTCTTATTGCTGTACATGTATTCACTTATCTTGTGGTTTTGCATGTAATGTCTGTGTGCGACAGGGTTAGAAATGCCTGTGAAACAACAGGCATTCCTTCTGTAAACCATGGCTTCTTACCCTACAACTATTGTGACTCAGAGTTCCTACTCTGTGGCAGGGTGTTAACATTTCAGTGGTTGCAACCTCAGTGTTTTGTTTAAAGTTGACTCAGAGGATACAATGTCCATGCAGTACAAGGGCAATGCTTTCTGCACCACCCTGGTGTCAGAAACAAAATGATGAAGATTACATTCAGAATTATCTTTTCGCTAGAAGCTGTTTTCTCAGTCAGTTCACATATTTTGACGAAATGATCCCACCATGGCCCAGACATTCCCTTTGTTAGGGTCACTGCCCTATCTTGGATGTTTAAGAATGACCATAAATCAGATCCATCTGGGTGCTTGGAGAACAGGATTTACTGGCTGGCAATGCATTGTCTCCTCTGTATCAGGATTCCCACTGGACAGTCAGCCACCTATGTCAACAGCTGGCATGATGTATTTCAAACACACTCACACACATCTGTGGGTACCTGAAAAAAAGAAGTCAATAAACATAAAGATGGAGGGGTGAAAGTGTCAAAGCTGTTCTTCAAATATAGTGCAAATGAAAAACAGATGGCTGACTTTTATTTTTTCTTTAAGTATTTAAGTTTTTTAAATATTAAAAGAAATGTTTCTGTTAAATGTAACTGTGATTCTGTGTAGTAATGATCTTATCCTTGGACTTTCTAAGTCTACTATAATTGTTAACTGTCTGCATAGAGGCAATGAGTTTGATGGGAAATGAATCTTCAGAAGGCAGTAATTTAATTTAAAAAAGTTTTTATTTATTTGGAAAAAAATAGACTCATTAAGTCTAATTAGTTGTAATGGAGGAATAAGAGTTCAGCTGGACAACAGGCTAGACTGGAAATGCAACAACAAATCCGTCTAAGGGCAGAGTCAGAGCAAAGTCTACTTCTTCAGGAAGCTAAGATCCTTCAGTGTCTGCACCAAGATGTTGAGGAAAGTGCAATCTGTTATGCAGCTTTCTTTTAAGGCTGCAAAATCATAGTCAAAGACTTTAAAAACTTCTAACTGATAATGACTTTGGAGCTGATTGTCCACAGAATGCTGCCGAATCGGCTGAACATAATGGACAATTCTTCACACCTTCACACAGTGAGGAAACATAAGAGTGTGTTCAGTCAGAGGCTTCTTCAGGTCCACTACGTTACTCTTGCCAGCAGCCATCACTCTCCGGAACAAGAACTGATGATTAATGACTCCTTTAAACGAAAAAAATTCCTTTGGGGAAGCAGTTTTCATTTGAATTATTTAGTGAGTCTTGTAAAGGTTGTGTCACTGGAGCGATTCGCAGCTGAGTGTGAAGTGGCTGGGATGAAAATCAGCACTTCCAAATCCAAGACCATGGTCCTCAGCCGGGAAAGGGTGGAGTGCTTTCTCTGGGTCGGGAATGAGGTCCTGCCCAAAGTGGAGGAGTTCATGTATCTAGGAGTCTTGTTCGCGAGTGATTGAAGGATTGAGCGGGAGATCGACAGGCGGATCGTTGCGGCATCTGCAGTGATGCAGACTCAGCATTGGTCTGTCATGGTGAAGAAGGAGCTGAGCCAAAAGGCAAAACCTTCGAGTTATTGGTTGATCTACGTTCCTACCCTCACCTAAGGTCACAAGCTGTGAGTAGTGACCGAAAGAACAAGATCGCAAATACAAGCGGCCAAAATGAGTTTTCTCTGCAGGATGGCTGGGCTCTCCCTTAGAGATAGGGTGAGGAGCTCGGTGATCCAGGAGGAGCCAGATGAGGTGGCTCAGGCATCTGGTCAGGATGCCTCCTGAGCGCCTCTCTAGTGAGGTGTTCCATGCAAGTCCCACCAGAAGGAGGCCCCGGGGAAGACCCAGGACACGCTGGATGGACTACATCTCTTGGCTGGCCTGGGAACACCTTGGGATCCCCCCGGATGAGCTGGTGAATGTGGCTGAGGAGAGGGAAGTCTGGGTTTCCCTGCTTAGGCAGCTGCCCCCGCGACCCGACTCTGTATAAGCGGCGGATAATGGATGGATGGATGGATGTAAAAATTATTATGTAACTTTTAAAGATGCACTACTGAAATTTTCACAATTTTCGCGCCCCCTTACATTGACTAATTTGGGATCCATCTTGCATCCCACTTGTACTGTGAGCTCCAGACAATACTAGTCACTCCTATGTTGACTCTTGTCTTTTCTTTTGTTTTGAATCTTTCTCTCGTTTTTCTTTTTCATCCTTCCTCTGATAATGTTCTTTTGCATTTGCTGAAAGCCACTGTACACATCCAGATCATCCTGTGTTGATATTTACTTGCTAGCTTGTGACGTTGTGCATAAAGCAAAACTTGGCTGCAACATCACACAACATCCCAGAAGCAAAACATGTGAAGTGTGTTTAGTTAGCCTCAGAATGCTGATGGGCAGCAGCAGCTTCAGAAATGTACATTATTATGTCATTTTGCTGTCAAATAAGTCAGAAATGCAGTTCAAGCTTGGAAAGTTACATAGTGTGACATTAACTTAAATAATTGCATATTTCAACATTTTTCCAAAAGGTCTTTTAACATATCAATTCTTAGTTAATATGGCTCTTATAGCCTCTTAGGTAAATGTTATAGTCTGCTTCACATTTCATTATTTTCTATAGAATGCCTTATGCACATTATTATCTCGTCATCCACTTTTCTTATGGTGGATTATGTGGGGCTGAAGACTACGATGGCCCTACATAAAATGAAAAACATAAAAACAACAAAGCGATATTTCACAAACTAATGTTCCCGAAATATGAGTTTCGGAAATATGAACATTTTATTCAATGTATCATAAAATATATATATACACTATATAAAAAAAATCATAAAACACAACTTTTTGCATGAGATACTACTACTACAAAAAAAAAAAAAAAAAAATTTATTGAATGTTTTCAGTTTTAGCTTGATTTCTTCATTATCTTTGGTAAACCCTGTTTTCAGAAAGTATGACTTTCATGGTGGCTGCATATATTTATCCCTTCTGTCTCCTCTTCCTGCACAACATTCCTCAAAAACCTCAGGCTGGGTTTTTTATGCCCATCCCAAGCCCAAAGGGGTGTATGTGTCCAAACTAAAGCTGCCTATCCCTGACTGACCTCACTCTGCCCGCCTTCCTGGGCCTTAATCCTGATCAACCATGTCTAGACCTCTCATTACCAGCACATAATCAGGGGGCAAGGGGGGAGGGACAGGGCCAAGAGGCCAGAGGGAGGTGGATGGTGGGAGGAAAGAAGATGCAGAGAAAGTGACCCTGACAGTGACCTGTACATTCATTTCACTGTTTACTCCCTCAGTAAACACACTATACAATGAGCAATACTCGTACGGAAGAAGGATGTTGGGGCAGACATGAGGCAGGAGAAAGAGGGACCAGACGTAAACAGAAGATTTCACAGAGTCCTGCCCAGAAAAAGTATCTTTAAAGACTCAAACATTGAGAGGAATTCTGTAGTTTTAAATGAAAACCATCAGATTATTTAATTTTCACTAAAATTAATACAGTAGTTTGACATTTTTTAGAAGTACTTCTGTTTGCTTTCTTGTCAACACACACATTGTCATTTTAGTTAAGTCTAGTTCGAGTTGGAAGCAGGCCACCTAAAATTAACATTATGACTAGGATTTCTAAAGCTCTCAAATATCTGAGTATATGAAAACAGGATATTATGTGCGTCTTGCCATATAAAATGTCCATTAGTTGGCCACCGAACGTGTAAATATAAATTAATCTGTCAAGTAAGTTGACTAATATGCATATTGATGGTGCAATCATGTTACATTTTGCGTCACCTTTGGTTCCAGACCTTTATAACTGTGTATATCCCTCTGATAATCTCTGTTTTTAGATAAGCTGTGTTTTATTACAGCCAAATTCCCAATGGCCATGTTCTTGTTCACATGTTTTTATGTTTTTGGTGTCAGAGGAAGAACAAAGTCAGAAATTGGAAAAGAAAAAGCAGCCCATAAAGATTAAGTATTCAGCTGCACATGGTCCGTTTTAGAGACACTTAAAAAAAAAAACGTGCAGTAATTTAGATGCTATTAACCCACTGAGCACTGGACTAGATTTCAGCATTGTGTGGGGCCATATTGTTTGGTAAGAACTGGCAAACTGGGGAGATCGAGAGCCACACAGGGAATCCCTAATGACATTGCAAACATTGTTTGGTATTGCCCTTTTGTTGTTGTTGTTGTTTTTTTTTTTGTTGTTTTTTTTTTTTTGGGGGGGGGGGGTTACCATAGGTAGGACTCTCCTCAAAGAGGTTACAATGGTAAAAACCTAAAAGTAGCTAAATTCTGCAATGATCACACTAGCATCGGGGAACATATCAGAACACCGATGACCATTTTAGCACCAGAAGCTAACAGATAAGAGCTAAATAGTTAAGCTAGCCACACCTATGCTAGCTATTCTTGCTAATGATATCAGTTGTCATATTTTATGTTTTGAGGAAACCTAACTTCGTAAATCAAGTTAATGGTGAGAATATTAAGTCTTTTTTTCTCCTTTTAGCTTGAATGAGCCACAATGACTGCTTGATAAGCTTGCTATTGAAATCATTAAAAACAACCAGTTCAGGTTTTGTACACACATTTTGCAGTTTGAACTAGTTATTTCTGCTGTGATTTGATTAATGATAATTAATGATTATTTTTTTCTATTTTTTTCTGTGTGTTTTAGTTAATTGTGCTAATAATTTGAATATTACAGTCTCTTGCAAATCCCCCAGAATTTTTGTTTTCATCAATCCAGTGACATTTTTGCCAGTGACAAAGTAATAAAAGTGGAAGGACCGTGGTGATGGAAAATTGAAAGAGCTAAATACCATTGATGTGAGTAGATTAACCATCATGAGCTCAATCCCATTACTACACATTTTCAGTGTATGCTAAGCCTCTGCTCAACACAAGCAGCTAAGTATGACATGTTGAGATTACTGAACATGAGCAGGCATGATGAGGGGCTAAACTCATGGACTAATGCCACGATGGATGTCACTGGCCGCCCATGGAGTCTCTGCTACACACTAACAAAGCTAGTTAACATGCATGGACTTGGAGGTGTGCTATCATGGTTGTGAATTCTTGTTGCATGCATTGTCCTGTGCTATGAAAGTAATCAGACATAGTACCATCTCATACAAAATGCACTACAAGCGTATGTGGCTTATTCTCTTTCACACAAAATGCCTTCTTTATGATCAAAGAACTCCTTAAAGTCAGCACCTTAATTTATGGCCGCACTCAAACACATTCCATATAAATCCAGAGGAGCTGTTTTAATAGGCAAGCTGACTGGAAGCCTCTTTCACAACATTTTTTAAAACATTAATGTGGGCCTTCATTTGGTCTCCTCCCAATGTCTCTCTTTCTTCTTCTACTGCTCTGTTTCCACCCCCTCACCCTCATGTCCTTCGCATTGCTTCTTCCTTTCTTAATCTTCCACCCCTCCCTTTATCACTTTACTTTCTTCCCACACTCAGGATCTAGATTTATCTATTCTAAACACACATGATATATATTCCTATCTTATCCAACTATTTACAACCTCATAATTACATTTGCCTTTGTTTTTCAAATCTCTGTCAGATACCTTGTCATCTCCAACAGCACTTGAGTTCTTTTCTACAAATTCCTGGTCTGATTTACATACAGGGGGGCTTAACAATGTAGCTCTAATTGGCTGTCTTGTCTGCATTCAGTGTGCTAATTGCTTGCCTCTGCAAGTGTCCACACAGAGGTTGACTGACCCCCCATGGGAGGACTTTATCCTTAGCTGTCAATCAATGCTACCCATGGAGAATGTTTATATTGCAATATCTTAGGCAATAAGAACTGAAAAGAGACTCACAGTGATAACTTACATTGTGTATGATTAAAGATTTCTGCTGAACCTATCAAATAATTTATCTATAGGTCATGTATGTTAAAGAACCTTTTCAGTAAACATACCGTAGTCCCCATCAGTCTTTAAAGCATTGTAACATTACCAAAAATGGTCCTAAGAGCAAATATTTCGTGAAGTTTGATGCAGAGCTATAAACAGCAAAGACATGAAATAACAACCTAAATTGTCTCTAGAGACTGAAGACATCTGAACTCTCAGATCACTTTCAAGCTGGGACCAAGGTGCCTTTGTTGTGCATTAGTGCCATGTGTGAAAATACAGAGGCATGGTGGGGGGTGGAGGTCAATCCACTGCTGATCAACTTCTGAGTAGGCAAAGCAGGTAGAAACAGAGTTTGTTTGTTTTTAAGGGAAGACCAGCATTGCAGAACACATTTTTCTAACCAACGATACTCTTGTGACTCAGTTAATTCCTCTATGTGGGCTTGTGGTATGTAAGCACACTACTGTTGTGCTGAGCTGCCTCTCCATTAGTATATGTACATTATCAATGTGTAATGGCATCAGGTTAAGAAAGAAGCCTTTATACCTTGACTTTTATTACCATTATATTTCAACTCTGATAAAATGGTGGCAGCTTGGCTAAGGTACTACAGCTGTCTTCCAGATATATATGTATGTATGTTAAAAGGTGTAAACAAGTACACACATTACTATTCGAGTCAAATTGCTTTTTACCATGTTTTTGCTTTTTAGTGGCAAAACCATGGTGCATATTGGTACACCATGGTAGAGACTGATGGTCAAGACATGTTTTATGTTTTCACATTTTGGATTGATTCAGACATCTAATTAGAGGATTCATTCATTTACATATTTAAATATGTTTTGTATTTTTCTTTTTTGCTTGCAGGTCAGTTTTTTTTATTTTTACTCACTTTCCATTTGGGGATGTAATTAAATTCATTAGAAATATTGATTTAAGCTAACATCACACTGCAAGATTCCCAGTGTGTTTAGATAGCTGCACTGAGCACACTATGTTCATTTTGTGATTGGGCTGTTTTAAGTTGTATTGTGTTCTCACTTCAGTAATGTGCAGGATGGGTCACACACTGCAAGACTTTTTATGCTAGCTGTAGCTGATGAGTTAGGGGTCAAGTCTGGGGAAAGACAAGTTTCTTTCTCTCTCTCTCTCTCTCTCTCTCGCTCTCTCTCTCTCTCTCTTCATTACCATTACAGTAAGTAGCTCCTGGTGATTCGCTCTGTTTTGTTCACCTTGTTAAGGAGAAAACGTTTGTTTTACTGTCTCTCTGCCTGTAGTCTGTCATGATAATGAATGCTGGAAACATTGTAGAGGAATGGGCGTTTTTCTATCTTTTAATCAAATTATTCTCACGTTCTCTTTATTATGTTTGTTGTATATTTTATTTTCCTTTTCCAGGTTTTTTTCCCTGCCATTGTCTGCTGTATCATTGTCTCCTGAGCCCTCATTGGTATAAGCTTCCTAATTTATCTATACCTCCCATCTAACTGGTCCAGAATATCAGACATTTTAAGACTTTAGTTGCAGACTGAGATTACAAATCATATATTTGTATCTTTCATGCTGAGGGATTGATGATGGTCCAACTATGTGCTTCAATTCTGAGTCATGATCTGCAGCCTCTAATGTTTATCTAACACATGAAAATCAGGCTTTTTCCACAGAGGAAGTCGCACGTGCTACAATCTCTTTAGGAACCAATTCATGTTTATATGGTGCGTGATGGGACAATTGATCAGCTTAAGCTAAGCTTAACTTTACTCTGAATTTATAACAAGCTCAGCTTGAATGCATTATTCTATGAACACATTTTTATGCTTTCAGTTGGAGGGCACTTTGCACCTTCTGATAAAATGTCAGAGTTTTCCACTAAGGTGATCAGTTGCTTGAAGTTGTTTTTCATTTTTCTGAGTCTCAGTGTAACTCTCCCCAACAGCCAAATATATCCCTGCTCAGCCTTAAGGTGATGTGGGAGCGTTCATTCTATGACTGTAGTTCCTGCACAGAACTAAACTTTCCAAAACCCTCTCTTGCCTGGAGGTTACTTTGAACCTGGAACTTCATAGCTACTACTTCTCTCCTTCTCATATTCAGTAAATAAAAATAAATGGCAGGCTTTCCCTTTGATAGCTTGATTTACGGGCTGTGTCCACATCTGCAGCAAAAAGGCTATTTCCATTTGCAAGTGGTTCTCAATTAGCACAGAATTTGAATGCAATTTGGGCATATGTGCCCTGTCCCATCCACTAAACAGGTCCAACCATGTTTCGTATCCTAGATCAGATGGGATTGGGCACTCTCAGGGTGGTGTGGCTGTAAGTGAGCTTTATGAGCACTTTCCTAAACTCTGGCTATGTCCACACCGCACCGAAGCCAGTTCAGGTGTGAAAACTGTGGTGAAAACTAGGAGAAAGGCTTCAACATCCCCATGAAACCATTGTAGTAGATATTACAAAGCTGTGGGGGGCACTACAAGATGTGGCGCATGCGCAGATAATGACATATCTGCTTGTTCCCGCTGGTAATGTTACGGTAGCGTAATACTGTGTTGAAAAGCAGTGCATTTTGTTGCTAAAGCTGTACACAAGCCAGGACTGTCTGGAGCAGCACCACAACTCAACTGGTCTTGGACACCATTACTGTTGTTGTGTTTGTCCTCACAGTACCTCAGACGGTAGAGGTTTCGGACCTATCCACCTTGGTACCTGGTTTCAGACATGATCAGTTTCATGGAGGCTAATCCCTGGTTTCATGCGGATGAAAGGGTGGATTGCTAAAATACTTTTGCAATTTTACTACAATTCGGTGTTGTGGGGACAGTCCCTCTTTCCCCTAACCTGAAGTACAAACTGCATCCTTTATGCAAGCAGTTTAAAAAAGAATCTTGCAAAGTGAACTTGGCTTAAAGTTAAAACTGTAGTCAGGAACTGACTTGCTAAAACAATGTTGCTGTGTTCATATTAGAATCAAACAATGGCTAACATTCCTAACAGTCAAGCTATGCAAAAAAAGTAAGATAAATATTTTATATGCACATCCCCACCCATGGTTATGTGCAGGAGCCACCCCATGTTGCCTTCACTGCCGTGTCGACTGTGTTGTACAAAAACTGGCTGAGATTCCAGGAATGTTCATCACTGAATCTTGCAACAGTTGCATTGCATCCCATGTGGTAATGTAGCAGAATCAACGCTGAGAGGCATTCGTTCTAGTGAGCTGTTTACCTTGCAGTCAAGAAGAAACGAGTCATTAACATTCTCCTCATTGTTTTGAGCTGCTTCTCAGATGCTGGGCTGCATCTCAATAGGCTTTTCATTGAGACAGTCAGGCAGTCAATTAGCTTATCTGGCTTTTGGCAATATCTGCCTTGATGTTGTTGTCCCCATGCCTGGCTGGTAAAAGGTGTGTACACATGAACTCAGAGCTGTTAGTTTACAAAAAGTCGTGTATGGGCACATCAGCTGCTGATAGCACCATCTTAGAAGTAACCTCATACAGATGCACTCCATAGTTGCTCCCCCACCTCTGTGCATATTCTCTTGGGTTGTAATTGAGAGCAGGGAGGCCCCCAACAGATAAACAAGACCTATTGATTCAGTGTAATTTGACTCAGTGGGTGCCATAATGACATTATAGGAAAGGACTGGCAAGTGTGTTTGTGTGTAAGTATGTGTATGTATGTGATCACAGTGCTCCTGCTATAGTGAATGATGACACATTGCTCAGCTGTGCCAGGGGAATTTAGCTGATTGGAAAGTGATATAGAAGAGGGAGAGCCAGATAAAGAGATAGAAAGAGAAAGAGAAAGAGAAAGAGAAAGAGAAAGAGAAAGAGAAAGAGGGGGAGCAAAGTGCCAGCAAATGGGGG
>JBAFTA010000019.1:6741819-6758625 GCA_036919975.1 Melanotaenia parkinsoni | reverse complement strand
TGTAAAGTAGTAGTAAGTCCAGTCAACAAAGGAGGAGCTTATTAATTCACGTGTCAGTGTGTGTGAGTGTGTATGTGGCTCACCAGGCCAGTCAGAGCCACTGGCAGTACAGCTGCAACATTAGTGGGTCAGTGTGCCATCAACCCATTCATCAGCACTTCTCCCTCTCTTCTCTCTGTTTGAATCTCCCCTCTGACTCACCACCCATCCATCCATCCTTCACTACCTACAGCTCGCTCCCTCTCCCGCTCACTCAAGAGTTCAAGGTGTCCACATACAGAGTGTATTTCAGTTCTGAATGGATTCCTTCACATGGGCATTGCAGGAGGAGGTATGAAATTCAAATTATTAGTATTTATGCTTAATTTTACAGCCTAAGAGCAAGGCTGGATGAATGGTAAATTTGCAGGAAGTAATGAAACATCATCTAGGATGAACTGAAACTGGTAAAATTGTTCACCCCAAACCTTTAAAAATATATGCATTGTCTGACCTTTTAGAAAGATGCTCCAAAAAGATGCCCCTTTAACCAACTCTCAAACTCAAACCAAATTTGGGTTTTTTTACGCAACAGGAGAGAGAACAACTAGGCTTCAGTTCCTCATCAAAGGTCTCTGCAGCAGTCATGGTTATTTACAGTTCCACCTTCCACTGGCCGTGATGCAAACACATCACCTGAGTGCACAAGCTAATTCTTCCCCCCTGTTTTATTTCCCTGTTTTATTTGCATGTGTTTTGTGAAACCAAATAACCTGGAAAACCAATGGCCGTCCCTGAACAGTGTGTTCAGTACTGATTAGAAAAAGTCAGTATGCTCACCACAGAAACTAAAATGAACACAATGAACATACATACTAAATAAATGTTATGAACATGTTACCATACTGATGTTAGCAATTACCTCACCCTTATATACATCTCTTAGGCTGTGTTTGAATAGTCTTCTTCGCTGAATTGTCATGAAATGAGTCAGTCATTTAGTACGTTTTATCTACTAGGCCTATAGTGCCCTACAAATTATATGGTACACCAAAAGCAGTGTATATATTATTTAGACTGCACTAGTTGATAGACTAATAAACATTACACCCTGGAGCCAAGAAAAGCTAATGAGGCATGCTATTGCTAACATCTGAAACATTTTTTTGTGATTTTCTTACCAGTTGAGAAAACCTGAGCACAATAACGTCAGATAATTCTTAATCTTCTGGGTGCTAGGCTATTTCTGTTCCTAATTTTTAAAAAAATGTGTACTTGAACTGTATTTGAAGCTTTAGATGTTCAGTCTAAACAGTCTGAACAGCTGGGAAAGGTTGTGGCGTAGCTCTTATTTGGAATATTTTCACTGTAGCTCTAAAAGCAAGTGTTTTACACCAACAATAGTCTTGATCTGACACATTTCATTAGTTTTTGAGTGTAGAATTAAATAATAATGAGTGTATTGGAGATCATTATGTAAATACAACCGCAGCCCATTTTTGTGTAGGTGGATACAATAAAACTAAAGAGAGCTACAGGCTTGCACAGACCAGAATCATTTAGTTTGATTTTAGTGTTGTGGATAGAGATATTAATTGCAATGTGTTATTAACCTCAGATTTAGCATTTGTTTGTGCAACACAAAACTGTTAATATTTGGGGGATAATTATGAAGCACTGCTGCTTTCAAGTAGTGTTGCAAGCAGCTTGCAGCCTGGGTGAGTCTGTATGAAAACACTATAAAGTAGATAAATAAGTTAATAATTGACTGGGGTCAATTTAACACAGCTTTAGGTTCAATACACTAAGGGAAGGCAAGTTCAGGCCTTGAGAGCTGTGGTCCTTCATGTTTTAGATGTTTCCCAGTCTCAACACACTCGATTCAAAATGAACGAGTAACTGAGCAGAACTTCACAAGCTGTTGGATCCATGTAAACGTGTTAAAACAGGAAAACAATGAAAACCTTGGGTTGTGGCTCTCTAGGGATAAATGGGAACACTGTTTTTTTTTTTTTTTTAAGTTTTGGTCTAGTTTGTGTTTGGTGATAGCAATTAATATTCTCATATTCTCATTTTAATACAAAGATCAAATTTTAAGTACCTCCCTCCACCTGCATCTAAAAACATGTAATAAATATTAAATTTTGAATACATGCATTCATTAGATCAACAGAACAAGCCAAACCAAGCTTGAGAATCACATTTAATGTCAAAATAATATTAATTTTCTCTGTTTTGTGGTTTTCCAGTTCCTATACTCACTTTTCACGTTCTCTCTGTCTCTCGTTGGATGGATGCAGGAAAGTGAGGTAGAGAGGAGGAGGAGGAGGAGGAGGAGGCAGAAGAGGAAAAGGGAGGGGGTGGATGTGTTGTTCAGCTCTACTGAATGTGCTCACATGTATGAAAGAAGAAGCATTTATTTTAGGACTCTTGCGTGGGTGTACACAGATTTGAAACATACACACACACACACACACACACACACACTGGAGAAGTGAGAGCTCACAAGCTCAGATAGGCCTGACCTACCTTTATATCAATCTTGGTTTGAAAGCGGCTGGAAAGGATGCTTTTCTCTCTAGCTCCCGGTCTTTTCCTCATACCTGAGTTCTCTAAATGCATTACATATTGCCTACATTACAAACTTACACACATTTAGAAACACCAGAAGAAGAAGAAGAAGGAAAGGGCTAACCACAAGAAAGGAAAACAAAAAGTAAGGGGTTCACCCCTCAGCATTGCACAATAAGCGTCCACGTTGTTGTGTCATATTGTGTCAGCATTGCCACAGTGTTATCCAGCAGAAACTGTTGTCATGGTAATAAGGTCACCGCCATGCTCATATGTCAAAAGGGATTTATACTGGGTTGACACCATTTCCAGTGCTGCATGTGTGTGTAAACAGTATGTCGGGGAACAGCAGACTGGAAGCTTGAATGTGGTATTTAATCTGTGAGTAACAATCAGGCTGCAATTCCACATTCATGATTCGATTTGCCTTATTTTTATTTTTTAAAACATTGATAATACAATTAAAATATATATATTCTCAAGGTCTATCTCATGGGCTATATCTCAAGGCTGCCTGTTCTCGATCTGCTGTTCTATTTGCATTATTTACATTGTTATATTAACATCCTACTTTGAGGAAATCCCCACAGAGATTCCCTCTCTCTGACCAGAAATCAGCGGGAGTCAGAGAAGGGGAAAGTGAAAGTAAAATGTCACGACTGTACTTGCAATGACTGGTTTGAATGCTTCAGTAGCAATATTTGGATCATAAACGGAAAGCCCCAAACATTTCCCCTCTCTGTCACACCAAACAACATGTTAATGTGACCTACTTAACTGGCATTTATCAGGACTTGGGTACCACACAACTCTCCACTTCCCTATTTCCTTGCGTCTTTGTTGTTCACCCCCTACCACCCCCTGACTCCTCTGTTACCCGGTCACTGAGGCAGCTCAAAGCTAGTCATGATTATTTTTGTTCCCTCCTCTCTATTTGCCCAGCTTTGACATCTGTCAGCTCAAACGCTAAGCCATATGCTATCTATTGTCCGGAAATCAGTGCTTATACGACTGAGTGAGCACTTCGGAGATACTGACCACAGCTAAGCTGGCTTTGATTAAAGCAACTTGTTATAATCCAGGGCAGGCTCTGGATGCTACTTGGAAATTTTTTTAATGGAAAAAAAAGCAGTTTTACAATAGTGATAGAAAAGGATAGGAACCTTCATGAACTTTCAGCATACTTAGTCTCTTTGTTTACTTCCTTCACTGTCCTTATGCACCCAGTTCACTTCGTCTCTACCCCTCCAGCCAGACTTGTGATGCTCATCCATAGGGTAAAAAGGCGCAAAACAATGGAGTCTTTGGGAGACGGAGCTCAGCTTCAGCTCAACATCCAGAAACATACAAAGCTTCATTGACTGCGTTAAGACAAAAAGAAAGTGAGGGGGTGGGGATCATACATACCTTGAGAAAACTTGCTACCATGAAAATAAATTATAACTACCATGGGATGAAAGGCACAGAGCAGGTAACCCAGAGATCATGTGATCAAAGGGTGTTAGTAGCTCAGGGTAAAGGGTAATAACAACTTGGAGGATCCCCTGAGGCTCAGCTGTTTTGCACAGCATGAAAAGGTGAAAGCCATTATAGGTTTAAAAAAAAAGGGTTTGATTTTTGATTGGCTCATTTAGACATGCTCCTAATAATCATTTACAAAAATATGAGGTGGTAACTGCTGAGAAACCAACCAGACATTTGTGCTTTGACACATCATTGGAATTATCAGCATGTCTTTCATTGTGACTCACCCACCCAGTCTGACTTTATCAGGTAAACTAACCCTGCATCTTTTCACTTAATGCAATGTATTAAAATATAAGGAGAATTATAATATTACATAAACCTGAAAAATGAATAATGAAAGCTTCCATTATTGTAAACCAATGCAATCTGAATGACAGTTTAGTGGGTTGTTGTCATTTTAGTGGGTGATTACCACCTTTGAGCATGACATCACACTTTCAGTTCCTCCACTTCCTTATTTACCAACGCACTGCCAATTTATAGGAAAGTACCTTTCTCACGCAGGCACACTCAGTGCAACAAAAACACAGACAAGAAGGTGTCAGGTGATTTCCCCTAAAAAAGGTAGAATGCCCCTGACGTCATCCCTAAATGGCAAACCAGAGGTAATGAAAGACAGTCATTGTACATTATATGAGCATGTCAGTTCCATTTCGAATTTCTCATCTTCTGCTACTGTTAAGTTGAGATGCCACCGGTTTGAATGATTATCCACTTTATGTGTGTCTCACTCCAAAAACTGCCTGTTTTATATATTATTTGTTTTTTATGAAGCTAAAATCAAAAGGTGCTTTCTGATCCAGCAGTTCTAGGCACCCTATGGGTAAATGAAACTGCATGAATCCTTGAAGGATTTATCACCCACAAGAGCTTTTTCTCTTTCTGAATTCACACTAAAGGTAAGAATGCTGAAGCTATAATGTGACAAGGCCTTTTAGTTGGACCACTGACTTAGCAAGGGGCTCAATTTATTGGCCACAGAATATCAGACTTTCCAACAATAGTTGGTGATTTGCCCCCTTTATCAGTGTGATTGATCTATGTCATCATAGACAAAAAAAACTACTTAACAATTTAGCTAGTAGAAAATCAGTACCATGACTGATGATGTATTACCTTGTGATTCTTCTGTTTTTCTAGCTTCCACTTCTTCTGTTACCTTTTTGAGAAAAGCCTGTGGCAGGAACTGTGTAATGTGCCTAAGCCAGTTTTGGCCTTTTCCAGTTGTACCTATTTGGCTTGACTCGACTCAATGAGGTTTTAAGGGCTTTTCATTAGTAGAACTCGCTCCCAGGTACGTTTTTAGCACCTATCCGGCTAGGGTTTCAAGCAAGCTAAAGCGGAGTAAAAAATGTGATGTCTAGCGGTAGATGCCTCAGTTATGTAACAGCATGTTGCCATCGCAGCGCAACACCTTCTTTAAAGTATAACCACAATTTGGCTCAGAAACAAAAGAGGAGATTGGCGGTCATCCAACAGTTTTTGTTCTTTTTTTGGTGGTGTTTTGTAATTTTAAACGAACATTTAATCAACATAAAGGAAAATCTGTTGCTGTAAACAAGGAGTCATTCTTCTTTTTGTTTTTATCCAGTCAACAGATTGCAGTAGGTTAAGCTAGTCCCTATTGGGTCCGATTGGTTAGATTGGTATCCTGAAGGAAGGGCCCCAAAAAAGTTAGGGTACCCATCCAAGTTTTCACGTATGGAAACACAAAAAAGAAAAAAATGTGTCCCAACCTGCCCCAACCCCAAACAGGGCTTGACAACCTCAATCACATTGAGGTGGTAGTTAGTTGTAGTGGAAAACCATCTAAACTGAGCAGAGCCAAGTAGGTACTACAGGCAGCTTGTTTCCACTGTATGTGCCAACATTTGATATACAGGTAAGTCACACACTATATTCACTTCAGGTCTTAATGCTCAAATCTGATTTCTTTTTACCGAAATCCGATATTTTGTACGGACGCTCACATTATTATAACCTTCAACACACTGTGTGAACAGTTCGTGGCCTGGAGGTGACATGCATGTGCAGAGGAAAACATGACATCCCAAAGAACCAACAAAATTATCCACAATTGATGAATAAAAGAAGGAGATTGAAATTGATTTGATTTTGCAGAGTTCCTCTGCCAGTGGCACAGAATTGTAACGTTAGTCTTACTTCTGTGATGTCAGAGTTGGATGAAATGCGGCATTACCGTTCAGACTGAGGTCGCTTTGACACAGATCAGAAATGTGTCTGATTTAGGACCACATGTGAAAGTGGCCTGGGTTGGATTAAAAGAAACCGGATTCGTGCCATTCAGACTGCCATTAAAAAATTCAATAATGTGGGCAAAAAATCCGAACTGAGCTGCAATGTGAATGTAGCCAAAGATGGAGGCACAGTTCCCAATAAATGGACTTCTATGAACTATGACTGACTTCACACCCTGTAACTCTTACAGAAAAAAGAAGGAGTACTTTCTCCAGTAGTTTTGTGCCATATTTTTGTATTTTTAAACACACTTTTATTGGGCGGGGAGGCGTAATGGGTAGAGTCTTGTAGCCTGAGGGTTGCCAGTTCGATCTTCGGCCTGTCAAGCTCATGTCGAGGTGTCCCTGAGCAAGACACCAAACCCCAAATTGCTTCTGATGGGTTGTGGTTAGTGCCTTGCATGGCCGCTTCCGCCATCAGTGTGTGAATGGATGAATATGATGTATGATGTACAGCGCTTTGGGTATCATTCCAGGTACAGAAAAGTGCTATATAAATACAGACCATTTACCATTTAATCGGAAAGAGGCCCCGGGGAAGACCCAGGACACACTGGACAGACTACAGTCATTATTTTCTCTCAGTTTGCTGCACACTTTCCCCTCTTTAAGTATATTTTCATTCTTTGTCTCCATCCTGACAATCCCAGGATCCGTCCTTCATGGAAATTTATTAAAGAGAATAGGGGTAATTTCAGGAGGGAATTAATGCTTGTTTGTTAACTTCTGATCACTTTCTCTGACCACACCTATTACTATCATTCCTTTGCCAACATTCCCTCTACCTTTGAGTGAGGTTCCCATAATTGATCTCTTTCTATCTTAAGGCTGTGGCTCTATCATAAAGATCAACCGCCCCCTCCCCCCAACCCCTACATTCCAGCTCTCAGCACATCTATATGAACTCTGCCACAGCTGACACCCTAATTCTTCATGTTTGTGTGTGTGTGTCTGCACGCGTGTGTGTGTGTGTGTGTGTGTGTGCATACAAGCGAATGATGTGTGCCCATGTGTAAAGGAGTGCTTCTTTGTGCCTTTCACCCCCTAACGCTCACTGGTCCCATGACAATGCTTCCCTTATATGCACATAAAACACAGACGCACATGTGTGAACACACAGACGCACATTACACAGAAGAAAGTGTCAAGTGTGGTGACAGTGAGATGAGGAGACGATGAGCCTGTGCTTCGTCACTGCCCTTAACACCGTCATCATGAGAATCACACAGAGGCTGGAGTTTCACTGGAAAAGAAGAAAGGAGCACTTGATGCAACTGCAGAAGTTAACCTTGATGGCGTCTATCCTGCTGCCCCATACCCCCCAGGCCTGAGTTACCTCAGGCGTTGTGAAGAAGCCCATTCACAGGAGAAGATGGCTTGAGGAGACGGGAGGGCCTGCGTGCCAGGCATTCCTGAGTACACAGTAGACACATTATTATGACATTTACATGGCCGGCTCGATAGATACAGCGTGATGTGTGAATGAGGAAAGGTTGACCTCTCCGTGTGACTGCCATGAAGCGAGGGAAACCGCAAAATAACACAGAATGAAGGAAAGTAGAAAAGGCTATGGTTCTTAATTTAGATTTAATGACAAATAGAGCAATGTGGATGCAGTTAAAAAAAACACACTCAAAACTCCCTGATAGCATCAGGCTTTCAGCAATGGAGCATTCATACTTGTTTAAATTTTATAAGAAATAAAGAATCTGAAGACTTCCATGAAACATGTTTTTCATTCTTATCACTGTAAGGACCCTTTGCAATCAAAAACATCATCCTTTGCTGTATTTTTGATGTCTAATGCACCATCAGCAAGGCCGGCGGTGCCAATAAGTGCACAAGAAGGGAGGTGGTAATGACAGAGCAAACTCCTAACCTAACATGTAACTTACCATCAAGGTCTTCTTCATAGAGGGATTTTAGTGTGAAAGGGAAAATGAAAACTAAAAGTTGGATGAAGTAGCTACATAACTCCACTAAGCAACTTTTTCAATGCTCTGTACCTATTTTTTAGGCATCTGCTAAAAAGAATTAATTTTGGAATTATAGTGATTTTTGTTGAGATTTGTAAATATCAGCATGTTTCTAGTACAGAATAAATTAGAAGGCACATAGCACAAATGAAAAAAGTTTTGGGCTTGCCAAAAAATAAAAAACAGTCTCAGGATTAATATGAAAATCCCAATAAACCTCTATCAAATCAAAGAATAATATCTTAACATCATCTCTGCAAAGGCAAACTGAACAAGCGAAGCAAGATAAAATTAGAAAGGTTTTATAGACAGTTCAGGGAAGGTTTTCAAAAAAGATATTTTGGTACAGTTTGGTAAAGTTGGGCATTCTGTTCTCAAAGTCCCCTGTGAGGGAATTCAGGTTTCTAAAGATTAACCCTATTTCCCATTTATAGTCCAGGCTTAGCAAACCAGCCGTGCCGTCATATATACTATTTAAAATGAGTGTAATTAACAATATGATTTATACTGACCCTATAATGTTTGACTACAACATAAATGTCAGAGCTAGAAAAACCACATGCATGTGCAAGTGTAATTTTTACCGCACATGCACTTGCGCAAATATGGAAAAAGCTGATCACTTGCTGCTTTGCCAACTTTGTGACTTTTTTCCCTTCATGAGTATCCAGAGACCTCTAGCAAGTTATTTTCCAAAGGAAATAACAGAACTAATTACTTTTTCTGGTGTTGTTGAAGACGTTTGGAGACTGATGTGAAAGTATGTTTCTCTCTGTACTTTTCTCAATTAGCATTGGCTCCTCTCCCATCCTGAAGCACTCACAGGTTCTTGCACCACAGCCCCCCCCCAGCTAAAGTTAGAGTCATTTTCAGTCTGGGTGCAGAGGAGATAATCAGACTGAAAGTGAATCGTACTTATGGGAAGCTGCTGCTGGCTGATCCCACCCTGGCTTACAGTCAGATATTAATGTTTATCAATGTAGACTGTAGACAAAAAGGCTTTACTGTGACATGCTGTAGACTCTTCATTAAAAACCAAACCAGACTTATAAAAACTAAACACAGGTAAAAGTGTTTTTAGTCTAGCTTTCTTAAGATTTTTTTAATATTTAATAAGATTGAATTTATTTTTTTATTTTTTATTTTTGGTGCAAGTAATATTTTTGCCACGAGCAACTTTACTCAATAATATATTTCAAGCCCTGGGTCCAATATGCTGGTGTTCCCTTTTGTTTACATATTCATATTTCTGGAAATACACCCACCCAAACACACACACACACACACACACACACACACACTGGCCTCTGTATTTGTAAAACCCATCAAGTTATGGCAGAAACTTTTTTCTACAGTCATATGAATTTGGGATTTGCAAATCTGCATAATTTAGTATGTACAACACTGTAAACGTGAACTGCCTCTCATGACTGTTTTATTTCACCATATTATGAATGCATCTTTTATTATTTACATAACGTGTCAAGTGTGCAAAAGCAGCTTTTGTTCTGTACCTACTGAGATACGTCACCAAAGTGTGCTTTAACTTTACATGCAACCAAGAGGGGTGGAGAGTTAAGCGCCATGACAAGCTGCTGACACGCATTTCACTTTTCCCCAAGTCTTGCAAAATCAATTACGCTGATTGGCTGCAGTAAGGATCAATTTGTATCACTGAACACTGAAGTCTTTTCCTCCCATAACTGAAATTTTTAGCCTTAACAGCTGTATTTAGTAGAATGATCAGATGGAATGTGCATGATCACCACATTGACATATTTTGCTGCTGGTATGTTGTTTACAAATGGAAATGAACAACCAATTCAGCCATGGAGACATGAGGAGACGGCGTGACACGCTATTAGCCCCATCCCAGAGCTTGCTCTCCAGTCAGATTACCGGAAGATGTGTTCCTGTTTTCTTAGCAACAGCACAGCATTGGACAATAGATTTGACTCTCATTCACCGTTGTGTTGGGTGGCAAAAGTAGGTCCAGTTTACTATTCAGCTGGTCCTGCTGGTGAGGAGAGACAGAGAGGGGATGAATACTATCCATTTCTTCTTGCTGAGATTTTCACCAGTTCTCAGAATTGATGCCCTCTATCATTATCATCTGTCACACATTTTGTACTTATGTCTGAGAGACCATGAACCCAATCTGTTACTTTTCAGTCATTTCTAATAACAACAAGAAATTAATATCAGGGTCTTTAGCTAAGTCAGGATTACAAGGTTTCTGGTAACAGAAACTCTGAAGTGCTGAATCAGTCATTTAAGATGAGCATCTGTAAGAATCTTCAGTGATACTGAAACCAAAAGAATTAAAGAGAAACTTCCCTGCTTGCTTAATATTTCAAGTGAAATTGCATAATGAAACAAGATTATTTGCAGAGTGGAACTGAAGAGAAAACAAAACTTGATCATGACAGTATGACGATTAGAACAGTAATATAATAGTAATAATAATAATAATAAATGTTGCCCAATATATATGTAAATGAATTTTGGGGGAATATTTGAACCAAAGATGTCCAAATCAAATATTGTAAGTACATTACAGTACATTAAATTGACTTAAGAAATATTTTACAGATAATTCCACACTTTAAAGATAAGTACTATATACATATATATGTATATGTATATATAAGCATTCAGTCTCACGCACATTTTTGAAGAGATGATTCAGGTTCTGACACTGTGTTTGACTGTAAACGTAAATGTGGGGATAAACGCATATATACACATTAACAAATAACAACATAAAAAGAGGAAGAGCTATATTCAATCCTCATTTAGGCATGATAGCATTGTATTTGTTTTATGCCTGCCTCTAAAATAAGGAATTTTGTTAAGCTGAATCGATTTCATTGCTGGGGGTCCTGGTTGGTGCGGGGAGAATCATGGAGTTGGAGCCAATTGGTCGAGAATCCCAGACGTGACCCTACCCTAGGCGATGATTGGTCACTCACGTATACGCCCCGCCCACGGGTGGTACCTCGAGCCCCTTGTATGTTGAAGCGTTGCGTCCAGCCAACGTTGAATTTAGAGGGTCTCTCACCACCGAGGTGGCAAGTTAGATCGTTGGATCCACGGAGTTGGAGTTGTTGCTGTTTGAAGACAAAAGCCACACTTTTCATCGGTTTACCACTGGATACGTAACTCGTCCTGGGGTTGGATTAACTGAAATCACTTTTTTAGTTTTTCTTTTTAATTTGCTTTAGAAGACTACAACTCACCGAAGACAATGGGATCCCAGTCATCCAAGGGAGAGGTGGCCGCGGAGGCAAACGCTGCTGCCGCTGATGCTGCAGCTGTCAAAACCAACGGGCAGGTAATTACCAACAATTAGCTCGCCTTTTTATGTTTTCATCATTGGGGAAGACTTTAAGGGACTGATAAAAGTTGCGTTTCTCACATGAAAATCTGGTTTGAGTGCATTTCGTCGACGTTGAAACGACGAAACTTGAATGTGAAAACATCTCGGGCATGTCAGGTGGAGCTCACTGATGGTTCAGTCCCCACACGACTGCCAAAATTACATGTTAGCAGGTGGTTTATCTTTACATCGGTAGCTTAATCTCCGTATTCCATGTTTATTGTTCGTTTAATTTTCATGGCAAGTCTAACCCCAAACCCCCACAACGTGTTGGACAGAGGCAGGGATAAAGGGGGAGGGGTGCATCCCGGAGCACGTAGACAGTCTACTACTCCTCCCTTTTTAAAAACAAGCCTTGTTCTAGTCTGGCCGTCTCTTTTAATAAATGTGACTTTCCTTAATAATTTTATGAGCTGGGCAACGTTCAAGCTACAATTTATTGCCGTTATTGTAATATTTTATTACATTATTATGTATGTGAGTTAGGTGCATAATTATCAACGCTGTCTAATTTTAAAATGTTTTTATTCAGACATTCATTCATTCATTGAATGAATGATTATTTATTTTATTATTATTATTTTCATTGTTTATTTATTTATTGTTTTTGTTGAAAGGAAAGTAATAGAGAGAAAAATATCAACTGATGTGTTTTCATTCCGCCATCGACGAGCCCCAGCCTTGTCTTTGTTGAGCCGATGTCTGTCTGGTACACAAGGCGGTCTGTGATGCGCTGCCGCCGCCTGTCGGCAGAGTACGGTACTGCAAGGCGTCGCCTCTGAGCCAGGCTGCACGGTGGTTAATTAATGAGCACAAGGATGATCTGAAAAAAGATGACAGGGGAATGAAATAATATGATCTTATTCTTGTTTTTCCTTTTCTTTTTAATAATAAAGCTTTACACTGATTACTTAATTTGTGACATTTCTTTTTTATCTCAACCTTCAGGAGAATGGACACGTGAAGACCAATGGTGATGTCTCCACAAAGTCGGACGGGGATGCTGCTGCTACCAATGGCTCAGCCGAGGCAGCCAAAGAGCCAGAGGCTGGCGCGGGTGGCGATGCTATCGAGCCAGCACCCGCTGCAGATGGAGAGGCTGCAAAACCAGAAGGTGAAGGTGCAGCGAAAGAGACCCCCAAGAAGAAGAAGAAGAAGTTCTCCCTGAAGAAGTCCTTCAACATTAAACTTAATCTGAAGAAGAGCAAGAAAAGCGAGGCTGTGAAAGAGGAAGCGCCAGCTGCCGCCCCCTCTGAGGAGAAACCCGCTGAGAACGGAGCTGCAGCTCCAGCGGAGGAAAAGAAGGAGGAGGTGAAAGAGGAGCCTGCTGCTGCTGCTGCGGCCGAGGCTCCAAAGGCAGAGGAGGGGGCAGCTAAGGAGGAGGCCCCCAAGGAGGAGGCCAAGGAGGCAGCTGCTCCAGCCCCCGAGGCCACGAAACCAACAGAGGAGAGCAGCTCGACCACCGCTCCCTCTGAAAAGAAAGAGTGATTGTATCCGAACCTCACAATGAACTGGGTGAACTGTTTTTCAAGAGAGTGAGAGAAAATTTAAGAGTATATATATATATATTTATATATATGTGTATATGTATACATATGTATATGGATATATGTATATGTAAATATATTCATGTATGTGAAAGACTCCTTTGACGTGCCACTTTTCGTCATGATACCAAGACGACAGACTAGATTCACTAGATCACTTCCCTGGTTACTGCTCGACATCTGGACCCGGACTGAGTTTTAGGCTGTGGGCTGGTCGCCATGTGGGAAATGGATTAAAAGGCTAGAACGCCACTTAGTGACACCATGAAGGATGGACGGATGGAGAACGATGGAGTCGAAGCATCTTTTCCCTAAAAATCTTCAGATCAAGATGCCTCCTGGGCTGAAGGAACGATGGTAGATGAAGTACTAGGACACCACCACCACTTGAAATGACTGTTAAATAAAGAAAAAAGAAAAATGAAATCAGAAAAATTAAAGAGACTCGCCAACTTTTTACATTCCTATATTTTAACCCAAATTTGAAGTATTTTGTGGTGTATTATAGAGAACCATCTTAAAGATTCAGAGAAGATATGTCTCGTTTGTTAAAAGAAAAAAAAAAAATAGACGATTTTGATTTTTACCTTACTATGAAAAAAGAACACTTAAGCTTGCTATGTTCACTGTTGCGGTTTGATATGAAGCAGAGTTGTTTATCTGTCGTGTGTGAGCCTGAATCTGCTTTGTCTCTGTAAATACATTGGATTGATTTCTGTTCTTTATTTTGCTAATCTTGACAGATGTTACTGGTTTATTGTAAAGTTGATAATGGTAAATAAATGTTGGTTACCTGCCTGTTGATGTGTCTTTATGGTTATTTCCATCTTGCATTCAGTGTTCCACAGTAGAACAGTTCTATAAGACATAATACACAAACATGATGACATCCCATCAAGTGCTGCTAATTTATCATGATGGTGCTTTAAGGTGCCAGCAGTCCTCAGATGTGTGTTTAATAAAAATAAAGAATTCAAGAGCGGTGACCAGATGTGATGGAAAATCTGATGGTTCCACAGTTTTAAAAAGGCTATAACATTATATAAATCTGAAAAGGCCAAACTTTAACACTGATAAGGATTTATTCAGTTCATGCATGTAATTAAGAGCCATTAAAGGATCATCACTCAATCCGATTAACTTTGTCACCACTGTTTTTATTTCATTAGTGTCTCACATTTCCCCTGAAAACAGAATTCAGCGATATACAGTGGTGTCTTCAGCCTCCCTTTGCTTCTTTATATTTAGCTTCCAAGGAGCTTAACTTTTATGGAAAGCTTTTAAAGTGAGATCCAGCAGCAGTTTACCTATTTTTAGTCAAATGACATACCCGATCGTTTGGCCTTCTGCTTCTTTTGACCCGACCAGAGAGATGCAAATAGGTCTTCAGCTCATACAGCCGCCGTTCACTGAGGCCTCAACAGAAAAGGTCTTCATGAAGGATGGCGGTCAAGAAACCATTAGAAAGGAATGGCAGGAATGGCCAAATGATAAAAGAAGTGGAGTGAAAATCAGTACAAGTCTAATGGAGTGATGAATCCTCCCCAGAGGCCTCAAACATTACAGGAGCAGTGTGGGATCATCTTTGCAGAGAACAGAAGAAAAGGCAAATAACATAAAAAAAGAGCTTTGGGAAGTCCTCCAAGGAGCCTGGAGAACTATTCCTGAAGATTATGTAAAGAAATGTGTCATAATTTATGATATGGTCTAAAAATTGGTATCTCCACATCTGATGTATCAGAGCAAAGTGAATCCTTTAAGACTTAGATGTGAGCTCTACTGACCCCTGAGTCTCTGTCAGTCTCTGCGAACAGCACTGCTTCCCTGCCCCCCATCTTCCCTTTACATCCATTTCCCTTTACTCCTAAAAATGGTGAACACAGCAGCCCGGCTCTGGCTGAACTGACCTAGTTCACATGATGATTTGATGAGTTGAGATCTGAACTACATTTGGATCCAGTTGTCAAACAGTTATGAATTATTGAAGCTGGAGCTCCTGGTTGATGGCTCTTTGCTTCCAGTAGTGTTTCTTAAATTCACACTGTGGATTTTTTTTTTTTAAATCAACCGATTTAAATCAAGACAAATCTAAACTGGTTAAACCATCTTCGTGTGGACTGTAAACTGGTGAGCTGTAATTAAATACCCACTGCCCTATAATGAGTT
This sequence comes from Melanotaenia parkinsoni, assembly GCA_036919975.1. Classification (NCBI taxonomy): domain Eukaryota; kingdom Metazoa; phylum Chordata; class Actinopteri; order Atheriniformes; family Melanotaeniidae; genus Melanotaenia; species Melanotaenia parkinsoni. Next base: position 6,743,222 of record JBAFTA010000019.1, on the reverse strand, counting down.
AATTTCCAGTTTCTTGTTGATTCTGTTTCTTGTTTTATGATGTGTGTGATTGTGTGACAGGTCACTTCATAGACAGTCACTGCTTCATCTCTCATCGAGCGATGACAGCGTCCGCAGAGACTTGAGTCAAACACTTATGAGCACGTGCTGCCACCTGCTGGCCATCATTATTTAGTGTAATTTATTATCTATGGAATTCATCATTTTTAATTGATGTTACTCATTTCGTTTCTTATTTTATTCTATTTATTTTTTGTTTGGAGGTTTTTGTTGTATGTCTGAGCAGCTGATGTCACAGAATTTTGTTCTAGATGAATAAAGTTTTTTTTTTTTTTCTAATATGGAACATTAACTGATCTTACAGTAACAGAGGTGCAGTTGCATTACACAATAGAAAAAGAAGAAACAACACAATAAGCAAATGATAATAAACTTTTCATGTATTCTTCAAATTGTGTAGGAGGAACATATTCTTGAGGAATATTTAGGATAATGGTCTTATTTGTCTGGTTTCATTGGTTTCATGTTGGGATGCTACAGCTTCTACAGCTGATTAGAAATGTGTGAAATTTAGTTACTTGGCAGAATAACATGAAAAAATGATGCTTTATAAATATATCCAAGGCAATACTGAGTTTGCACAATTCTATGGAGCTTAAAAGACAATATTTAGTATGACTGAACTTAGTTATTTTCTTTTTAATACATCCCAGAACCCTCTCGGACAAAATGACTTGGAATATTTTGTTTTAGCTTTTAATGTTCTCCCTCAGAAAAATTAAAAATGTTTCACAACATCTTCTGCATTTTTTAACAATATTAAAAATCAACGTTTTTAACAAACAGTTGAAATCACATTTAACCTCTTAATGCCATATTTGCATCAAACCACTTCTCGCCTTTATTTTATTTCTTTAAATTAAATTATTCCATTTGATTTATTTATTTGATGTTATTAACTTTCATTTATGGCCCGGCTCCCAGCTCATTGCAGTCACTGCCCCTCAATTTTAATTGCACACACTACATAAACAGTTAGGAGCGGGGAGGGAGAGGGTATTGGGGACCTCTCACACCCCTGCTCCCCCTGTGTGTGGCTGGGGGCGGGCGGTGGGGGTGGTTGCCCCAGGGCCGGTTACCGGGGTCGCTACACTGGTGGGCTGCTGGCTCTGTGGGGGTTGGGTCAAGGGGGGGTGCTTCGGGCTTGCTGTCTGCTGGTCCGCCTGGGGAGTCCCCCACGGGGCACGGTGGGTGGGTTGTGTATGGCGTGACTGTGTGGTGGTGAGTGATTGTGGGTGCGGCGCGGGGGAGGGTGTGAGTATGGGGTATGGGGTACAGATTGAAGTAGGTGGGGAGTGGGGGGAGGGGGCCGATAGCACCCTGGTTCCCGGGGTGTGCGGCTG
>JBAFTA010000019.1:6681850-6741719 GCA_036919975.1 Melanotaenia parkinsoni | reverse complement strand
AATTTGTGTAGCATGAGGAAGCAACCAAACTCCGATTTTGCTTGCTGTGGGGCGGGACAGGGAAAGTTAAAAAAAAAAAAAAAAAAAAAAAAAAAAGAAGAATGCTGCACAAGTATCTGAACGTAATGGAAAATTATACAACCTTAGTGAGTTCAGTCAGAGGCTTCTTCAAGCAAGCAGCAAGGCAGAAAGCTACAGGTCATTCCTGCCAGCAGCCATGATCACCCTTTGGAACAAGACTTTGACTAAAGATTAATTACGTACGTTGGGAGGATAATTAAAGTTTATTAACAATAATAATAATAATTTTTTTAATAGATGGACATAATGAAGGACATTTCAAAGGTCTTCTTTGGATGTTGACTGCTTTGTTTCTCTGTGAAGATGTTGCTAGCGATTATATCCTGATGCAGAATTTTTCCTGTTTAAGGACATTATTATTATTATTATTGTTGTTGTTGTTGTTGTTGCTGTTGTTATAGATTCGTTGTGGATTATCTTGTTGCAGTAAGAGTACTATTTTATGTCTGATAAACCATGTAATATTTGGCTCATTTATTTATTTAGTAAATGTAAAACGTAAAGAATAATCGGCTGTTTTCAATCTAGATTTCCTCTCGGGTACTTAGATTAAACACTGGTCAGTAGTTACGTGTCCTCGGCGGTCCTCGGTTTCCAAACCGGAATGTCCCAGTCGGGCGGTTCAACCTCTGATTGGTTGTCAGGAACTCAGCGCGAGCTCCCTACTGCAACAGAGAAACCGGTTAAATCGAACCAGTGGGGTAACTGGTATAAAATGGCGCTGTCTCAAGGAACAAAGAGAAAAGTTTGCTATTACTATGACGGTAAATATTTATTCTGTTCACTGTGGGCTTTCTAATAATCGGAGTGACTCTTGATGCGCGTGAACGTTCAGGATTTTTTTTTGCCCATTACGTCCTTTTAAAGTGTGCCGTACCCAGCTAGCTCGCCGGTGTAGTAAGCTAACGTTAGCTTCCTCGGTGGGCTAACTAGTCTGTTTTAGCCGCACGGATTGCTGAGTTAGCTGTTAGTCCGGATCTGTACGTAGTGTCACCTGCCCCTCAGTTGAGTTTCAATACATTATTTTAACCAGTCCAAGTGCCTTAAATTTATTAAAGCGTATTATTTATTTGGGCTTTGCGCATGTGAGGTAATAAGGTCAGTCTCGGAGTAGATGAGACACGAAGCTACCCGACGCTAATCACATCAGTGTTCCTCCAACATGCTAACAACTTCCTAGAAGTGAAGAATGAATTACCGGTATTCACCTTGCAAAGTACAGTGGAGCTAAAGTGCCGTGTGACGTTAGTAGGGTTTCTCTTCTTTAGTTTGCAGAAGCACATTAATAAACACCCTGCAAAAGTAACAGAGCATAAGTTAAAGCGCCGAATAATTCGTATTGCATTGACTTAAAGTATTTGCGGTTATCATCAATGGTTCCGTTGTCACCAATAAACTATTTCTGTCTTGATTCAAATGAAATGACAAAAATCAGACTTACTGCTGCTTCGTCTGCTTATCTTGTGGTCCACGCAGGTCAGGGTGCATCTCAATGCTCGGAGCTACAGCACTCACTAGAAGCTCATGCATTTTAACATTACTATATCCATATTAACTATGTAGAGAAAATGTAATAAATCCGAACACATTTTGGATGGAATTGGCGTTAAGTTGTCTCTGAAATTGTAGTTAAAATGCAGAAAGAAATGCATGTTACATTAACTGTATTCTCTTAAAAGGTGATGTGGGAAACTACTACTATGGCCAAGGCCATCCCATGAAACCCCACAGGATTCGTATGACACACAACCTCCTCCTCAACTATGGACTGTACAGAAAAATGGAGATCTATGTGAGTCAAAGCACTACATTTTCATACTTAAAACAATTTTAGCAACTATGTGCTTTTTTCCCCTCAGCAAGCTACAGCTCATCTTGACACTACATGCTCTTGTTCTATTGACTTGATTTTGCACTGAAGATTTCACCTTTACACATTTTGCATGAATTTTGGCACCACAAAACTCTTTAAGGTCAGGCAAGTTTATTTGTATAGCACATTTCATGTGAAAGGTTATTCAAAGTGCTTTACATAAAGTGTAAAGCTTTGCTGCAGGGTGCAGAATAGTCATTAAAAATTAAAATAAAAAGAAAAAATAAAGGAAAATAAACAAAGAGAAAATGGTTAAAGTAAAATAAGATAAAATGCAAGAAATAAAACAATGAGGATTTATCAGTTGTTTTTATAAAAGGCAGTAGCAAATAGAAAAGTTTTAACCTTGTTTTAAAACAGCAGCATTTCTGCGGACCTGCAGTTTTCAGGGAGTTTGTTCCACATTTGAAGAGCATAAAACCTGAAGGATGACTACAAAGCTATAAATGTAATCGAAGCAGATAAAACAGAAATGGTGTAGCCTATTGGATTTATGACTCTGGCTTGGATTAAAAGATTGTTAGAGGTTTATAATGGTGGAAAGCAGAAGCGGGTAGGGAGCCTTTTACGGAGGGAAGTTAGGCCCAACTTCCGGGTAGATCTCACTGCATAAGCAAGCCTGGTAGAAACGGCTGTGAGGATGACAGCCCAAAGAATGTGGTGGTAGTTTAGTTAAATTTTCTGTGGGAGTAATAAGTCCACTTAACTTATGGTTGGAGTTATCCGTCCGTCCGTCCATCTTTCTTTCTTTCTTCCTTCTGCTGCTTATCTGGAGTCGGGTCGCGGGGCAGGGAAACCCAGACTTCCCTCTCCCCGGCCACATTCACCAGCTCATCCAGGGGGTTCCTGAGGTGTTCCCAGGCCAGCCAAGAGATGTAGTCCATTCAGTATGTCATGGGTCTTCCCTGTGGCCTCTTTCCAGTGGGACATGCCCAGAACACCTCACCAGGAGGCATCCTGACCAGATGCCCGAGCCACCTCATCTGGCTCCTCTCAATGTGACTCTACTCTGAGCTCCTCCCGGATCACCGAGCTCCTCACCCTATCTCTAGGGGAGAGCCTGGCCACCGTGCGGAAAAAACTCATTTAATGCTTGTATTCGCGATCTTGTTCTTTCGGTCACTACCCACAACTCATGACCATAGGTGAGGGTAGGAACGTAGATTGACCGCAAAGTTGGAGTTACTTTGCTTTAAATGCAGTTGAATTTATTTTTGCTTCAACATCCTTTAACTTTTTGCGGTTCTTTGGCTGTGTCTTTGGTAAATTATGTTTTTAAAATGTCAACGTGTCAAGAAACCTTAAAACTAAATAGGTTGATAATTTTCTCACAGATCTCTGTTGTAGATTAGATTCACATAAAATAAAAACTGTTTCCATTTGCTTCACATTGCAAAAATTAATTTTTTTTCCCCAGTCGCTTTGCTTTTCATTACACACCTGAGATGCGTGCCTTAAAACTCTAGCACTTTGGTGTCGATCAGCACTTATTTAGATGGATAATAAACTGAAATAAAGTCAAAGTACAAGATAGCATACTGTTTTCTGTCCTCTACTGTGCAAATACAATAATTATTAAACCATGATTTGAGTTGAATTTTTAGAAAGAAGTGATCCATGTGAAATGATTAGGGTTGTTTTTTAATGAAAGCAGGAATGGATTTTATTCTAAATACTACAGTCCTTGTACTCTCACAATTAGGGATGCACCAATACCACATTTTTTCAAACAAATTACAAGTACTTACATTTGAGTATTTGCCGATACTGAGTGCATATATGAGTACTAATAAATGTCATTGCAATTTATTGATAAGTAGTGTGGTACAGTTCACTGGTTAGGAGTGTGGACCAGATTGTGGACAAACAATGATAAAAACTTATAATGTAAGGCTTGGAAACTATCAGAATCTTTATATAAAAAAAAAAGCAGGATAAAGTGTTTTTTGGTGTTTCTGCTATAGACTAACCTGGTGGGCCAACACGGCCTGGTGCCGATAACTAAATTCACATCACACAGCCCTTGTGCACAGCCAGACCCATCTGTTGTAAACATGGACTCTCTTTAGAGGAGACAGATCAGTATGCCCTGTCCCATAACGCTGCAGGGAGGGAAGCACGGAACAACTGATCCAGTCTGTTGCAATGAAATCCCCTCCTCCTCTGTCAGTTTTCTCCTTTTCCTTGATCAGTCAGCTGTATGCATGGACTCCTGAATGCTAATGTGCAGCAAAACTTGCAGCTTACAGATGGTGACGTTTGAGGGCTCACTTTTTTTTCCTCGTTTCGATTGCAGAGACCACACAAAGCCAGCGGAGAAGAGATGACAAAGTACCACAGTGATGACTACATCAAGTTTCTGAGGTCCATCCGTCCAGACAACATGTCTGAGTACAGCAAACAAATGCAGAGATGTGAGCATGTTGTTTTCTCATCGACGGTGTGCATCTGCTTTCTTCATGTTTACTTTTTTTTCAACTTCTCTTTCACGTGCTTTTCCTTACAGTTAATGTCGGAGAAGACTGTCCAGTGTTTGATGGTCTGTTTGAGTTTTGCCAGCTCTCAGCAGGCGGCTCTGTGGGTACGTTTTTCTACCACACTTGACATAATCTTTCAGTTCTTAATTTATTTAACGAAATAATTCAGATGAGAACCAATTCTCATTTACAAAGACGGCCTGGGCCAGAGGCAACAGTAACGCATACACTGAGTTTTACAATATGCACAGAGTCAACACTGCAAATGACTAAATATTAAATACAACAAACGCTGTTTCATGAAATCAGTATAATCTTTCTGGTACCTTGTCTTCACACAGGGGGGTTGCATGCAGTGTTTTAAAAGCCCACACTGACCTGTGTGTATCTATCAGTGTGTGTATAACAGAGAAAAGGTGCTGCATTTAAAGAATAAGAACATTTTAAAATTATTTGTCACAGGTTAAAGAGGGTTTCATATATACCATTTCATTCACTATAAAATCCTGTATTAAGTAAATCAAATAATGGTTTTTGTATATTTCCTTTTTGTCTTCCTGTAGCTGGAGCAGTGAAGCTGAACAAGCAGCAGACAGACATCGCCATCAACTGGGCCGGTGGCCTCCATCACGCCAAGAAATCTGAGGCCTCTGGGTTCTGTTACGTCAACGACATCGTCCTGGCCATCCTGGAGCTGCTGAAGTAAGCCGAGCCCCGATGCTGCTTTCAGCTTCCTCAGCCACATGCCAGTATTCTTTGTGCAGGACACCAGTTGCAGTCTTTACTTTGTTAGTTTGCTTTCTTTTGAGTTTGTTTTTGTGAAGTTTCTTCCTGAGGATTTGAAAAGGCATCGATTAACGTTAACCCAGAATCAAACACCTTTTACACTGTTTTATAGACTCAAAATGCAAACCATTGAAAACCTTTTAAAAACCTCTCCAGTTGTTCTAAGTTAATATAACCTGTTTAATAATTAACTGAATGAATTGAATTCTCTGCCATTTTCAGATACCACCAGAGAGTGTTATACATAGATATTGATATCCATCATGGTGACGGAGTAGAGGAGGCCTTTTACACCACAGACAGGGTCATGACTGTTTCTTTCCACAAGTATGGGGAGTACTTTCCTGGCACTGGAGATCTGAGGGTTGGTGTCTCTGTTTTTCCTCTTTTAGCATTTGTGCCAAAATGTACTGCTGTTTTAATCCGTAAAATCAATGTGTACAGGACATTGGAGCAGGAAAAGGCAAGTACTACGCAGTTAACTATCCTCTCAGAGACGGCATTGACGATGAGTCCTATGAAGCCATCTTCAAGCCTGTAAGCAAATGCTCTTTAAAACAACATAAATTAAATGTCAAGATAATTACAACTGAGTCTCTGACCAGAGTTGTGTGTGTATGTGTGTTAGATCATGGCTAAAGTCATGGAGATGTACCAGCCGAGCGCCGTGGTTCTGCAGTGCGGAGCAGATTCTCTCTCTGGAGACAGGCTGGGCTGCTTCAACCTCACCATCAAAGGTAGGAAACACCTCGCACTTTTAACACATCTCCTACGATACTGGTAACCTAATGTGCATGTGCCATCTCTTCTAGGCCACGCTAAGTGTGTCGAGTACATAAAAAGTTTCAACCTCCCTCTACTGATGCTGGGCGGAGGAGGCTACACCATTCGAAACGTAGCCCGTTGCTGGACCTTTGAAACTGCCGTCGCTCTGGACTCCTCCATCCCTAATGAGCTCCCCTACAATGATTACTTTGAGTACTTTGGGCCCGATTTCAAGCTGCACATCAGCCCCTCCAACATGACCAACCAGAACACCAATGAGTACCTGGAGAAGATTAAACAAAGGCTCTTTGAAAACCTCCGGATGCTGCCTCACGCGCCCGGTGTCCAGATGCAGGCAATCCCTGAAGATGCTCCTCACCCAGACAGCGGAGATGAGGATGAGGAAGACCCTGATAAACGTGTCTCCAGTAAGACCTTTAACAGCTTTTTATTAAACAGAAAGTTCTTTACATAATTATATTTGTAATTTGATATGTAAGAGATGCTAACGCTACAGTTTGTGTGATTTAGTTCGAGCTCATGATAAGAGGATAGCCTGTGAAGAGGAGTTCTCAGACTCCGAGGATGAGGCGGAGGGGCAGGGTGGAGGCCGCAGGAATGCAGCCAACCACAAAAAGACAAAACGTGTGAAGAAGGAGGAAGAAAAGGAAGGAGAAGAAAAGAAAGGTGAAATCATTCACATGTCCAAGTTTCATTTTGAAGATTCTCAGTTGCCATAAATAATCCCCCGTTTGCCTTCTAGAAGTGAAAGAAGAGGAAAAAGAAGAGGAGAAGATGGACACGTCAGGGTAAGAAAACACGAGTCATAGACTGACATCACTCTAAGATGCAGGTGTCAAACTCCGGTCCTCGAAGGCCGGTATCCTGCAGGTTTGACTGAAATTAATGGGTTATTGTGAAGAAGTCGACAAGAAGCTGTTGGATCCATTTGATTTTATTCAGGTGCGTTAGACCAGGGTAACAATGAAAACCTGCAGGATACCGGCCCTCGAGGACCGGAGTTGGACACCCCTGCTCGAAGAGATGGAGCAATGTATGATCATATTTGTAAACTTTAATAATCATCCTACATTAATGTGGTCCTTTCAGAATTTCACGGCATTTTTTTGAGTGTTGCTGAGATGCATGCATATATGTTTTGTTGTTTTTATTTATTTAATGGCAGCTTTTGTAAAAAGTTGCAATAAATATTTTTTCCCTTTTTATTTTACCTGAAATTTATTTCTAATTCTTTTCGAAGAATATATAACCCATATACTCACAGAAAGTTAGGGACATGCATTTTATTTTATGGTGTCTGAAAAAAAAGAAAAAAATAGAATGCACTATTAAGCTTCACAGGGGAACTTAATTTGACTTTCACTAAACGTTTGAATGCACATGGACAACTATATAATGTTTAAGTACTTATTGCAATGACCACTAGTGGAAGCCTAGTGGTTAGAGGTAGACCGCCCCTAACTTCTCCCAGGGTTTGTTTTTTCTGTAAATTTCATTCAAATGTTGAATGGGAGTAGTGTATTCTGATTCTTTCAGTACTTAGAGCAGATCTGACTGTTGAAGATGCATCATGTCAAGCATCAGACATCCTCTGGTGGTTTGAACATGATACCAAACTAAAGCTAAAACTCCTCCCTGAACGATACGGAAGTGTCATGCACCATCTGTCTGCATTTTGAGACAATGGATGCGGGAAAATCCTCTCGGAGGTCTACATACTAATAACCAGAAACACAGAAGTTGATGACTTAGATATAATGAATGATGCAGAGGAGCCCTGAGATTTGCCAAAGTTCCATTAAAGTTGAGGCGATCGGACAAAGCTGCAAGGACGTGCAGAATTCCCAAATTCTGGAAGGACTAATTAGCATTCAGTGAATGTCACAACACTCACGACTCCTTCCAGTTACCCTGACGGTTCACTAATCTGCTGTGGTGCCATTTAATAAAACACTAAATATTTTAGACTTCAACCTTATATCAATACAACATTGTAATAATTAAATAAAAACTGCTTGTTTTTCAGACCAAAAGAGGAGGTGAAGACGACTTGAAGTTTTGGACAAATGGATTTACTGTTATTTTCAAGCCCTACAGATTCCTGTGTTCTCTTACTGCAACAATAGGACCCTTTTTTATTTTTAAATTCCTTTTTTATAATATCTTAAAGGCAGTTCTCCTTTACACTCCATTTCCCAGTTTAGAAGTGAACGGGGCTTAAAACTATACATCAGTATTAGATGATTGGATGCTGGTGTAAAGAAAAGCTCCGAATGAGCTGCAAGGTGAACCACGTCTGCCGTATTCAGGATCCATCGGAAGTGTTGCTGTATGGAGCTGCAGATGGTCACCGGGGCTCACATGCAAAAGGCTTCCCTGCTTAGCTCTTTTTCTAAGAACATCTAGTCATGAGTTTTTAGGCAAACACACGTTTGCCCTGCTGTGAATTCATCAGTGAACGCATGTTTAAATGATGTTGCCTTTAGCATGTATATATTTTTTCCACCGCCAACTGTCCCCAAATCCTGCTCTAAGTTATTTAAAATCATGAATACATTTGGTCCCTTTAGCTCATTATCTTTAGAATACATTTTTCCTCTAGTTTGTATGTTCATGTATGAATGTGAAAACCTCCAGAGGCTGATGTTGATTGAACTTCTTTTAGGTATCGTATCATTAAAAATGAAGGTAGAGAAAAGCCAGAGCACGGCTTTCGACATGTGCTTGTTTGGAATTCTGTCCTTGTGAAATGTGCATTATTGTGACTTTGGTATACAAAAAATAAAAGACAAATTATCTATTTTTTGCCTTCACCTTCGTTTATACACTTTCTGTAGCATAAAACCTCCTGAGGGTTTATCTGGTCTGAGTAACATCCTGTTACAACCTTAAACAACTTTCAGTAGGTTGGTTGGTTAGTGAATGATCACTAAGAAACAACTTGGATAAGTTTATTTGTGGAGGAATGACTTTGCAACATAAAATGCATCAAAAGCTCATTTGTCAAATTTAAATACACTTCAGGATTCAGGAATATGGATTAAAGTCCACTTTGCACTTCCATAGTATAACAACAGAAATGCAAATTCTCCCGATTCCACCAGGAGCTCCAGAGTCACGTTACAAAAACCTAAACTCCTCACAAATATGCATTCACCAACAACCACTTTCCTTTGAAAGTAATCGGAAGCATTCTGGTTAAAACGCAGCTAGAAGGTAACAAAACGGCAAACTTTTCGCTTCAGATCAGTCACAGGGAGGAAGTCGACTAAATGCACGCTGGTGTTAGTTGGAGCTGTTGGATCGAGCTGCTTGTTTATGCCTCCAGTTCGAAGTCGAAGTACTGGGGGTCAAAGTAATGAATCCTTACATATCCGTCCTCTCCTCCGCTGCTGTAGCTGTAGACATCACCAGGAGGAGGAAAGTGTTATCTGAGGATTCACATGAAACATTCAACAAAGCTAACACATTCATAGGAAGTGAATTTTGTACCTTTTGCCATCAGGATGGAAGGCCACACAGTTAATTGGGCCAAAGTGACCTTTGACTCTACCAAACTCTTCCTCGTAGGCTGCGTGGAAGAACCTGAGAGCAGCAGGGGAAACCGGTTACCACCACAGCATCGGGTTTGCATTGAGCTCAACTCACTTCTAGAATAAAAAATAAAAAAATCACCTGGCCTCAAACTTGCCAATCCTAGTAGAGGTAGTTGTGACCTCCATGGCTTCCTGTCCACCTCCCATCACCACCTGAGTAATCGTTACAGGTCAGAGACATGACAGTGAGGACAGGATCACATCAGAGTGTGTTCTAACAGGACACGTCTCATCTCTTACATGATCCATTATGGGGGAGATGGCAGCAGAGTTGACTGGTCTCTCAGTCTTGAAAGTCTTGATGTGATCCAGAGACGAGGAGTCAAACAACTACGGGGACACGAGTGAGACGAAAAGCCTCAGTGAACTGTATGTCAAGTCTGTTTCAGGAAGAGACCGAGGTGCTTTTAAAGGAACGCTTACTTTGGCTGTGTTATCCTTGGAGGCGGTGATGAACATGGTCAGATCCACTGATGTCTGGATGTCATTGATCTGCTTGGTGTGCTCCTTGGCTTTCTTCAGGACTTCTCCAGACTGGCAAAAATGATAAATAACAGTTATGACTTAGAAACTCCACAGTTGAAGCAAGTTGTGTTTCCTGGATGTGTCAAACCTTGGCACTAAACTGGTTGATTTCTCCGTTTTCATGGCCAGCGTTGACAAACTCTCCCAGAGGTCCCCACACAGCACTGGTGATCTTAGCTTCACTGCAGGGTATGGACAGGTAGGGCTGGTTGTCATCTGCAAACAGATTTCATCCTCAAACCACGTTGCTGGCATGCAAACAAATGTTGAGTGAAGAGAAAATTCTAATACTATTTATTCCTATTTATTTATTTATTTTTTTCCATTTGCTTTACTGCAAAATCAAATCAAACGTGTTATGATTTCATCAGAAGAATAATCCTCTTTATAGACTTAAAACAAAGAAAAGCTGACAGTTAAATATTAACACAGCATCGCTTTTGGAGCGCACCCTATGAGGAGGGATGTTATAGCTAACAGAAATTTCCCCCACTGGGTCATGGACCTTGTCTGGGTTCAGACCTTCGAAGTGAAAAGCAGATTTTGTAAAAATGTGAGAACTAATGCTGTTATGTGTGAGTTCTGTCAGGAATATCGCACATTGCATGTCCATATCAGCTTGAAAAGACTTTAAATTTAGACAGATATTTTGGTCTCTTACTGGCTTCAGACTGGAAACCGGTCACTGATGGGGTTTCTGAAGTTGGACACAACTCTGTGATATCAGGCCCCCACCAAGATTCAGACTCTACAGACCTTTATCTTCTCCCTCTAGGATTAATAAAGTATTTTTCTTTTATATAGATCCAGTAATTTGATTAGCCCTCTTTCAACTACAGCCTGCTGCATCCACAGACTCACTCAGAAAAGGAACAGAGGATACAACAGGATAAATTTAATATAGTAAAAGTTTGCTCAACACTTCTTCTACATGTCTAGTTTTTCTACTGTAAAATCTGCAAGAAACATTACTTTTTTTTTTTTTTAAATGACTGGGTAAAGGTATACGTGGCCGTTTCTTAACTGCTAACGTCAAACCTGCATTTTGCCCAAAGTTAGCATGACAGCAATTAGTACTGGGAGCTATACCAGTTCATACCACACCGAGTTCTTTTTATTTTATTTTCTTATTATACGCTTTTCTTATGCCATAAACACTAGTTTGAAAAGTTTAAACCACACTCAAAATGTAGTACAGTAGGAACCTGTTTAAGGGGGAAACATTTTTCACTGCTGCACCACTAAACCTGCATGCAGCAGCGCAGCTGTTAGTGGAGATGCTGAGCACTGAAAACGAACAGAGAGCGCTTAGAAAGTGAAGCTGAAGCAGTTGGAGTTGAACATGATGACACAAAAAACATGTGTTAAAAAAAAAAGGAGCCATATACGTCATCTGGAGATACTTTGGTTTTACAATGTTGAATGTGCTCAGATTGTTTCGTGCTTTGGCCTTTTGGCCTGTCACACCGTCACCAGTTCAGGTCAGCTGCAGGGTTATCAGCTGAAAGCTGCTGTTCACATGAGCAATTTCCTGCACCACCTTAGTGGTGCTACTTAGTGGTGCTTTGGAGCAGCAAGGATCGATCTAAACAACCCACCATCACCAACCAAAGACATGGTTCTGCTAAGTTATGTGAAGAAAGATGGACTTAAGGTTTTGATCAAAACAGAGGGCATTACAATGTTTTTGTTTTTCTATACAATCTGCAATGGAATAGGGTGTTTACATCAGAGGAAAATGTGATTAACTCCCAGTCTAGATGGGAAAACAACCGATTTCTCTATAATTTTGATTTTGATGAAAGAATAGATGAATAAAACATAAAGTAAGTTGTTTGTATCCCAGATAATAAAACACAGATCAGTCTAAATCCCCATCAGTGCACTTATTGCTTGTTTGAATGCTGCATTTTCTAAGAGTTATTAAAAAAATAAAAAGAAAACTTGACATAATATTGCTTTTAGATCAACACGACTGCTCAGAAAAGCAAGTGTGTGGTGTATACCTATCTGCTGTTGATCCCTCAGGTCAAAGAAGTTTAAGTAGCACTGGTAACCCATCTGCTTGTCTGTGGAGAACATGATGATGTTGCCGCTGAAATCGAAGCCACACGTCCTGACGGCAGAGTTGGTGTTGAGCAGAGCCAGCTGTTTACCTGGGAGGAGCAGATACTCTTGAAGCTTAACATGAAGGAGGAATAATATCTACAGGCGGGAGAATGTGCATGTGATGGACCGGTATCACGCATCAGGGTTTTGCATTTTAAGGAAAACTCAGCTTGTTTTTACATACCAGTCTCACAGTCCCACAGTCGACAGCTGTTGTCTGCAGACCCTGTTAATACGTTCTTAGTGTCCCCTGAAAAAGCCAGTTAAGAAACCAACACTATTCAACACCGGCAAACACATGTACAACACACTGAACAACATCACTGCAGGATCAGTCATTTTATGTGTGTTCAGGTGAATTTCCTGAGCGAGGATACAGTCGCAGTCAACACACCACACAGCTCCGGTGTGTCCATTGTAGGTACCAAGCCTCTCGCCATTCACAGAGTACCACACGTTGGCAACCTACAGCAAGACACGAGAAGATAAGTTATTCATCTCCAAACACACCTGCATGATAAATGAATGAATGAATTGTTGTTATGTACTGACTCACCGTGTCTTTGGCTACAGAAAAGAGCAAGTCTCCCTCTCTATTATACTTGATTTGAGTGATGGACCTCTCGTGGCCCTGAAGCAGGATAGGTTTCTGGGAAGAACGAAAACTCAGTTCAGTGTACAACTTAGCAGTTTATCCTGTAGGGTATTTTTAAGGGGAATCTTATTAACGCTGCGTTCTGTGGTGACAACCCATACGTTTATACCTAACCATAAACTAAAATCTACAGTTTAAATATCAACCAGGGGCCAGTAAACACATTTTATCCCCTAGCTACATCACACACTCAACACTTGCTAACGTATGATAAGGCTGGCTAATTTACTAGCTAGACTAACGCTAGCTAGAGCAGATAAGCTAGCTGGACTAAAGTTAACAGTTGGGGGTAAGAAAATGGCCGATCAATTAGTTGATCATAGCACAACTCATATGAAACGAATCCAAGAATTATGCTAACCATTGTTGTCAAATATGTAGTTCCACTCGGTTCAGTATATCCACTACGCCCCACGATATGATGAAAAACGGTGAGCACTCGTGTTTCAAGCGCCGGAGCCGCGACGGAAGAGGATGGTGATGTAATTCCTGTGTCAAAAAAGCAAGATGGCGCCACAGCGCCCTCTACTGTTATTATCCCTGTATAACAGCCATAAACCTAAAAACCTTGAATGTAAAAGATATAGTTATGTTGTTGTGTGATTACTGCAAAGGCAAAAGAGAAAGCAAAACTGCTGTTTAAGTGGGATTTTGTGAGACCAGAAATCACCATATGCAGTCATTTTTAAAGAAATCTACAAGGTCAAACTATGGAGAAAGAAAATTGCCACAATACAATCAATACAACATTAAATAATTAACAAAGTTGTCATTATTTGGTTAAAGTTAAATAAAATTACAAACTTATTTCCTATTTAAATAAACCGATGACACATTTGATTATTTAATGCAAATTTTCATTTAATTCTGACACCTTTTTGCTCCACATTAATCAATCACCTCAAACACATATTGTTACATCTTTCATTTAACAAGAAAAATATACAGGGCCCGATAAAAGTACTGCAAAAGACAAAGGAAAAAAGAAAAGGAAACATCTTTGGTTCCTTCTTATGGTCCATGAATGGTGGTAAACTGAATCCATCCTGTGAGACATCAAGTTCTGCCATTTTGTACTTCAGGTGTCACTATGTTTTATCAATGCTACATATTAAGTAGAGCTGAAGAAAAATGGGCATGTAGGAGAGTGAAACAAGTAGAGTAACATTTGCTCTACTCCCCCCTCCGCTTCCCCACTTGGCTCAGTCACTGCACCTTTTTATAAGCATTTGAGATGTAAAATATTACATTTGAAATCAAGCAAAAAGTAGCTCAACAAACGTCATCCAAGATTACCCCCCTCCCGAAGAAAAGGCGTTTCATTGTGAGATATGTCATCTATTTGTACAGTACATCCATGCAAGACAGTGGATTTAATGAATATACATTCTCAGCTAAGTGCTTGTCAGTTCAGACTGCCACAGAATAAAATCCAAAATGTAAGCGTTGCATAGAGGTATTTGAACATTCTTGTTAAAACCTGATTACAAGCTACTGCAGTTACCAGGATTAGGAGGAGACAATCATTACCGATACATCACGCACATCCTGCACATACGTATGCACGCAGATGAAATTATACAAATTTAAATTTGGTCATTACAATATATAAACTGATTTAATAAACTAAAATAAAACAACAAAACTCGGCAACATTGAGAATGAAGATTTGGTCACAAGAGTTTCATCATTGTAAATGATCTAAATAAAAATAAGTGTTTTCTTTTTAACAGTGTGCTATGCAAGGCACACATTTCAACATCAGGCTATATGCTATATTTGAGTCTATGCTTCTAACAATACTGACCAAAATGAAGATTAAAAAGGCAAAAAATAAAAAAAACAAATGGCCTGAAAACAGCAGATTATTAAACATTTTAAAAGTTTCAACTGGTTGGAAGGCAAGAAAAAAATGTGAATTTCACCTTATTTATGTAGAACTTTTCATTTATTGTTATTCAAACAGATAAAAGTAATTGGCTAAAGAAACTGTTAAGACTTAACTGGAAAAAAAACAACTTCAATCTACTAAAAGTGGCTTTTAAACAGTGAAACTCTTTCCAACTAAGTGGACACACACACACATTCATCAACCTTTGATGACTCCTCTTGCCATAAACTGGTTGACTTGTGTCGTCCCATGCAGCTCTTTAAACCTGATCAACAAAAGTGGACAAACAGGTCGTGCAGAGTCAATCTTGGAATATAGGTTACTGCCAACATTTTAAATGCTTTCATAATACATTAACTTTACAGAACGCATGTAAATACGCAGAAGAGGCAATCAAAGTCTCGTCACCTATTTCATAAAGTCTGAAGAGGATGCTGGGAAGACACAAGTTAACCCTTCTGTTAAAAGCTGATCAGATATTTTGTCTGCAATATGTAGAGGGTGTGACTGCTCCGTTTCCAAATCAGCTTCATCCAGCAGGAGTAGCGGCTTGCAGGCTGGTGGTTTAGCTTTTGGTAGCTTGATACTGGAGGGGAAGGCGGAGAGTGTGAGCGGTTCTGCTTTATTCCTGTGCAGGGACATGCTGAGCGTTTGCCTCTTCAAGTAGAGCGTCTGAGTCCAGCTGTGGGTTGCAGTGGCAGGGGTGAGAGCAGGAGGTGGTGTCTGGCACTGGACTGGGCTCCAGCAGAGAGTCTGTAGGAGGTGGAGACGGGGAGTCGGTCCCTGGGTCGGATGGGGGGGCTCCTGAAGTGGTGCTCGGTTGCCCGCTGAGATTCTGGACCTTCTTGCTCAGCTCGTTTCGCTCCACTTTCAGTGCCCGCCGTAACTTCTCGAGCCGTTGGACTTTACCCTGAAGTGCCTCAAACTCCCGATCCCGAACAGCTTTCTGTAGACACACAAACACACACATGCTGCAAACTAGGTTCGGAAAATTCTGATTCAGCTACGGATGAGCACCATCTCCCACCAGAGTCAGCCGAAAATCCGCTGTCATGATTTCTACAACATTTTGTTACACAGATGAGCAGAAAAGATCTTACTGGAGGATGAAATCTGAGGTGCTGTTGTTGAACGTTACACAATACAGAAAGACAAGACTTTTAGACTGATTGATGAACTCTGGTGCAATTACTCCTTTAGTGTCAATCATTTGGCTGTCAGAGTCTTTGAGCACATTAAATCAGAAAACCAGGCTTGAGTCAACTTGTGTGGTTTGAATGAAATATGAACGCATCATGGATCAGCGACTTCCTCACCTCGTTCTTCAAAACCTTGAAGCCATTTAGCTCATTACAGTTTGGTGCAGCACATCTTTATTTATGTGTGCAAGTCTGACACCATCGTTCATCTTTAAATGTACTGCTACACAAAATAGGTCACAAAAAATTTAAATCAGCTGATACATGAGAATGATAATAAGAAACTAGTTCTAGTAGCTGCCTAATGGATCCTATTGATTCTTTACAACCGAAATGCTTGTAAACAGCTGGACAAACAGTCATGTAGACAACAGAAATAACATCAGACTTTAGTTGTTTAATAAAAGAAAGTATTGGAGAAACTGAGGACAACAAAGAGAGAAAGAGTCTAAATGTGACGACTTTTACTGGCTGGAGAGAGCCCAGAGAAGAGATGCAAGATGGATGCTGAATTAGCCGTCATTAGGAGGTGCCAAAGTGAGAAAATCTCCCAAAGTTCATTTATAAGAGAGAAATATTGGGGCTTTCAAAATGAACTGTAATTGTAAACACATTCATTTGTGGAATAAACAATATTTTTAAACATGTTCAGGATGACCAACTCTGGTCCGAAAGAATATTGCACCCGAAGACTGAACCGAGTCCCCAGTCAGACCGAGTCAAGCGGACTATCCTGGTGTGAATGCACCCTTAGATTAGTCTCTAAATTCTCCCTGGGAGTGAGTGTGGGTGGTTATTTTGTCTTTGTGTTGGCCCTGTACCCTGCATCTTGCCTGCCAATTGCTGCAAGAGGCTCCAGCTTTCTCTCGACCCTGAATTGGACTAAACAGTACAGAACATGGACGGATAGATGGATGGAAGATAGAACAATTAATAAAAAAAAAAAATGTCATTAGCAGACAGTTCTTTATTTAGCCAAAGCACCTCTTTCTTGAAGTACTATTGAATGCTAAGCATCCATTTGATGAGGCTGATTTTAAATAAATATTTAAATAAATAGTTGTATATTCCAATAAATCTTAAGGATCGTCCATGAGACAAACACGGCAGCAGCTTTACCTCCTCGGCCATCTCAAGCAGAGCCTTGTTGCTGCTCTCCCACCTCGAGCGATACATGGCCGTTTCCTTCTCAAGCTTTTTGATTTTCTTGGTCATCTGTGTGCACAAATGGAGAAATGCATGCTTGAGCAGGTAAACCCAACAAAACAGTTTGTGCTATTCTGAACCTGCAACCGAGATGCCTGACCTTCTCCATCTCCTGTTTGAAGGTGGTGAAGACTTCGTTGCTCTTGGATAAAGTGGTCTGAAACTCTTCAAACTTCTCTGTGTATAGCGACAGCTGGGAATAACACACACGACTAAATTATTTTGTTGCAACCAAACAACAATCCCACTCAGGTCTGTGCATGTGAGGAGTCATCACCTGTTGTTTGAGGTGAACTTCCTGCTGCTGCATCAGCTCACACATCCTCTGAGACTCCACGGCTTCTTTCAGCAGCTGCAGAGTGAGAATGAAAAACAAACGGTGAAGACTTTCTTAGGCTTGTGTTACATCGTGACTTTGTTGTATTACGTGGACGACTGCATGTCTATGAAACTGATTCTTACAAAGTCTTTCTCTCTGTCGTGACGATCCTCTGACTCCTTCAGCAGCTCCTGCGCCTGATGCAGCTTCGCATCCACCAGCTGTTGCTGCAGGTCTTTGTGTTTCACCACTTTCTCTATGTGCTGCACAGAAAATCCACAAGATAAAAATGAGGTAGGAAGAAAAGCTAAATTCAAACTGCATGCAGATCTTGGACAAAGTGTCCGCTCACCTCTTCCCGCAGTTTGTACTGTTCATAGATTTTCTTGAGTTTCTCTGCCAGCTCTGTGTTCTCCTGTCGGAGGCTGGCGTTTCTCTCGTTGTGCTGCTCCATCTGAGTCTGGATGTCGTTCAGCGTCACCTGGAAATGAGAAGTCACCTCTTTCCTTTTCTCCTCTTCCAGTCGGGTTCTTTGTATCCCTTCCTCCTGCAGAGGCAAAGTCAGAATGTGGAAGATTTAACGATTTCTCGTGTCAGGTGTGTTGCAGCAGTGAAACATCTAAAAACACAGTACTACTTCATTTGGACCACGACAGTGAAACAGCATAATGCGGTTTGTTTACACCAAACACGCATAGCAACAACAGTATAAAAATGCGTAGTTGAAGGAGCAGAAGCAAAGCTGGGTTTAACATGAGGGTCTTAATTGCAACCGCTGTTATTCCATCCACACAAAGAAGTTATTTTCATCTGCTTAGCCCTTTAGAAGTTCATCTGGTTCAAGACGTCGAGGAACTAAACTATCTATCTATCATCTATTTTGCATCCTACCTGTACTCTACGCTCTCTCCAGACAGTAAAAGTCAGTCCTATGTTGATCGTCTCTCGTGTCCCTTTCTATCTTTCTTTTCCTCTCTTCCAGAAATGTGCATAACAGATGTCACTGCGCCATTAAACGAGTCAGAAGAGCAGAGTTTTAAGGTCAGAAAGTTGCGTAGTGCACAACCTTGCATCTAAAGTTAGAAAATACTCTTGAAACGTCTCACACCTTCTGTGCTGGACAGTCGCCATGTTGGTGTGTTGGTATAGCTGTTGTATTTAAACATCCCACTTTTTCAGAGGCCAGAAACACTTGATTGGTTGTCCACCTTTGTCTGGTGAGCAACAAACCATCAGCAGCTGCTCACTGCAGAATTTCCATATGCAGCTCCAGCAGTTGTGCTGTACCTTTAGTGTGCGGTTGTGTCTCTGCAGCTCCCTGCAGAGACTCTCCAGCTTGCTGCGGGCCAGGATTGCCTTGCTGTGTTCATTCCTCAGGTTGTCCTTCTCCTGGACCACCTGGCTCTGCTTCTTCTGCAGCACCCTCATCTGCTTCTGGGTGTTACGATGCTCTTCCACCTGGAAAACACACACATCTAAACCTTAGTGATCACATTCATAATGTTTTTTAATCTTTATCAAGTCATTAATCTTCAATCAATCACAACTTATTTCCCAAACTGCATTTTTGTGAACTTCTCTGCTTTCTTATAAAACATTCAGTGGTAGAAATGCTATCTGGAGGATAATCCACCGATCAGTAACCGT
Source organism: Melanotaenia parkinsoni (assembly GCA_036919975.1). Lineage (NCBI taxonomy): Eukaryota > Metazoa > Chordata > Actinopteri > Atheriniformes > Melanotaeniidae > Melanotaenia > Melanotaenia parkinsoni. The sequence goes on along the minus strand of JBAFTA010000019.1, from coordinate 6,722,569 downwards.
CATCACACTTCAACTCAGATGCAGCAGTGTGAAATAACAGTGTGTGAGCTTTTTAAGGCTAAACACACACAAATAATCTGCCATTATCACACCTGAAATGATTAGTACCTTTCACAGAAACAAGTTGCGTTTTGACTCCAAAGGTTTCTTTAAAAAAAAAAAAAAAAAAAGTGTGGCTCCAGATCTGGAGTGAGGACCTGTTTTTTGCCTGGACAGACAATAATTTTATACCAGAACAACAGAAATACTTTATTGCCAATTTTATATGGACTATGTACTGAGAAAATTTGGACTACATAAAAAATAAATAACTTTTATATTACAGGAACTGCTCACCAAATCTGCATACTTCTTGCAGAGACCTGCAAGCTTTTCTTCAGGGGTGCTCAGTGTGTTTAGAGTCTGCATGAGCAGGGTGATCTCTTTCCCTGCAGAAAACAAGCCGGATCAAGACACAGAACAGCTTCTGTTACAGGAATGATGCAATCAGTCAATTCAGAAAACTATTCTCAGTCAAGCTGGAGGAGATTTTACACACACAAGCTGTCCATCCATCTGCATGAAACTTCGTTCTTACCCAGACCCTTCACTTTTTTCTTCTCCTGAGTCCTCTTCTGCTCCTTCTCTGCCCTGTTGTCCCCACCGTTGACTTTGCCTTCCTCTGGCTTGTCACGTTCCCTCTCACCGGCCACGCCATTGAGCACTGGGCTGTGAGACTGGCCGTTAAACAAGGCACTGGCGGCATCTGAGATGGATTCCCGGCAGTAGGTGCTGAGGATGTCCTCTAGTTGTCGGCTCAGCTCCTCAGCCATGTCACACTGTGACATTGGAGCTTCTGCAACTGGACACATGAGGAAAAAGACAGAGCGTCTTCACACAGTGAAACATGGTGACAGCTGGTTTATGCAAGTCTTTCAATGCCCTTTTCTCAAGATTTTTAGCTCACTCAAGTAGCACAGAAAATGTCAGAAATATTGTTTTTAGAAAAGTTCTGATAAAAGTCCCCTCACATCTAGTACATCTAGGCCAGGAGTGTCCAGCTTCGGTCCTCGGGGGCCAAAATCCTGCAGGTTTTAAAAGTTTCCTGCTCAAACACACCTAATTCAAATTAAATGGCTCTCCTCACCAGCTTTATTGTCAAGTTTTGTCCAAATACGATCATAAATTTGATTCAGATGTGCTGCAGAAGACAATACCAAAACCTGCAGAACAGCGACTCTGGAGGACGGACTTTGGACACCCGTGATCTAGGATTTCAGCAGGCCAGCGATTCAGGAGACAAAATTTAAAAACAACACTGAAACTGATGCACGGATTTTCGGTGTTGGGGTGGGGGGTGCCATTGTTTTGTTTACATGCCTAAATGTTTTAAATAATACACTATGTAACAGATGTGTAAAAATCCCATATCAGTTTTTTCCAATTCTCAAACATCTGTTTACTGAATTGAAAAAGTTTAATCTAATAACTCTTTGTTCCCAAGAAAACTCACTTCCTAATAAATTGAACACATGATTGAATGTTTTAGGTTTTATAGTTGTTTTACTTACATAATTGGCTGAAAGAAAAATAGGGCAGATTCCACAGCAGATAAGATTTCGTGAACTAACAGACCTTCCACTCAAAACCAGAAATGTTCTTCGGCTTTTAGGGATTTGTAACTTTTAAATCCAAAGTGCAACTACTGATTCAAAACAAGGATTTTTAAGAGTGTGAGATCAGCAGTCAAGTATTTCTTTAATTTCTCCTGGTAAGATTTTGCTCTCTAAATCAAAATCAGTGCTGCCAATTTACCAACTTTGACGCTATATTTAGTTAGTTTTCAGACCCATCTTGTGACTATTTAAAAGAAGCGACAAATCTTGCAACTTTTTCTGGAGCTTGAGTTTAAAATATTAATATCTGTGTCTATTATTTGATTCAGTCATCTACTAACATTCATTAAAATAAAAACATTTTGCTCTTTGAGGCAAATATTATTATGCAATTAAAATACGATTAATTGCTATTTTTTTTAGGATATTTACACATATGAATCAGTGTGCATAAATTTGGTGGGCTACATAATAAAACATTTGTTAATAAGCACATTTTTTGCTGCTTTAACTGGATAGTAGATCACCAGGCTGATCCCATGACTTCCACTTTCATTATTACAGCTGCATGTAACCTTGCCCACAGCATTATCAGCTCATAATATTGCACATCAAAGCGTCCCAATAACAAAGATCCTTATTTGACATCCTGCACATCAGCAACAATCAGGGCAACAATCAACATGCTCCATCAGTCCTCCAGGATAAAATGGGAACAAAACAGGATGCAGAGATTTGTGACCCAGGTTTTTAGTCTTGTGTTAAAGTAAAAACATTTTTCCAGTCATCATGGATCCAACTTCAGCTAAATATATAAAGGATTTCAGTGATTATATCCAATGTTTTTTTTTCCCTGATCAACCTCTCTGAAATATGCATCCTAGTTTCATCACTCCAAAACAGGTTATGATAATGTTGAAGTAATCTATTTCCTTTATTAACTCCTTTAGAACAGGATACACCGGACCAGGCAGTCCCACAATTCTTTGCAGCTGCAACTTTAAAACTAATGCTTAGTTATTTTTATTCAGTTATGTTAACTATAACTATAAAGACAGCTGCCTAGGACAACACAATTCCATTTTGTGACTTATACTATTATACTATATTACATAATAACATCCTGTAGAGTCACATTACAACATAGTGTCAGTTTGGTGTGCTTCTCAGTCTTTTATGAATTTCTCCCACATGAACATGTCAGAAATGCTCCTGATGTAACAACAACACAGAATTTACTTAAAGATATTTACCGTCGCTTCCTCCCTCGTGACATTGTGGAGACGTGTCTGTCGGTGGGCTCTGTGACTCAGACTCTTTGAGGCTATTGGTGTCCGGGCTGTCTTTAGCAGCTGCTGGTGCAGGTGTCTCAGTCTCTCCAACCGTAGGTGGAGCATCCTCACCGCCCGGGGTGGTAGGCTCTTCCGCGTCTTCTTTCTTCATGTCTGTTTTAAACAAGTAGATAATCTTGTCTTACCAAGCTTACACACAATAACATGGGGCTGTATATTTTAAATAACATCTGAATGTGGTTAGATTTCGCCTGAGTCGCCTGGTTGAGGGCTGATACACTTTGTTCAAATGACGCATTAAAAATTAAACATTATTTATTGGTACTACACTACAAGCGACGGGGTCAGTAACTTTAATTTATCTGAAAAAGCGGTCGATTTACTTATAAAAGTTCCAGCTAAACTTAATTTCAAACGATTCCTGTCTCCATTAGCCTAGCCTCGTTAGCAGCTAAGTGAAGCTAAACTAGCTTTAACGACTGTTCCTAAAACTGTTAGCTTGTGTATAGAGGGTGGAAAACAATAAAAACAAATCCTGACTTAACATGTACTTGTTTTTAAGAGTATGCCCCTGCCTTACTACGTAATATACCTTCAGACTCCGGGAGGCAGTTGCTAATGTATCCGTAAACAGCAGGTTTCGTTAACAGAGGCTGGTTGGAAAAAAAAGGTGACTTCCGGTAATAACTTGGGTGTCTTCTTCGTTGAACGCTATAACTGCAGTCACCTCTCAAATTACGGCTCTGTTGCCATCTACAGGATTTGTAACTGAACTGTTTTGTTGAAAAACAGTAGCACGTATGTGTGCATACACTGTATATTGCCAAAAGTATTGGCTCACCTGCCTTGACTATTGTAGGAGTTTAATGTGACGTTGGTCCACCCTTTGCAGCTTTAACAGCTTCAACTCTTGCCACAAGGTTTAAAAGTGCATTTACAGGCATTTTTGAACATTCCTCCTGAAGAACATTTGTGAAATCAGACACTGATGTTGGATGAGAAGGCCTGGCCCTCAGCCTCAACTAATTCATCCCAAAAGTGTTTGTGGGGCTGAGGTCAGGACTCTTTGCAGGCCAATCAAGTTCATCCACACCAAACTTGCTCATCCATGTGTTTATGGACCTTGCTTTGTGGACAGCCATGTTGGAACAGGGAACAGGAAAGGGCCATTCCCAAATTGAATTAAAAAAAATGTTCATTCAAAAATGTTAATTCTAAATAATTTAACATTCAAACTTCTCACTTGCTTTAGTAATCATCTGCCAAACCTTTTGCTACCACAATGGCTTACATGAGGTTGAAAGTTAGATTTAATTTATAATTGCAAATAATCAGGTTCAGGTTCCTCACTCTCCTTGGAAAAAAGTGCAAACCGTGCACCTGACGACCAGGAACAAGAAGATACGAATGCATGAAAGGGTTGAAACATAACTTTATTTGTTTTGTACAGTATTTCCTCTGAACAATTTAAATTCAATATATTTTCTTTATTCTTTTTTCATATTGTTGCAGTTTCTTGTATGCAGTTTTCTTGCATGTTTATGTTTGTGTGTCATGTTCAGTTTAAGTGTATAAGTTTCTCGTCACGCATTCATACCGTCGGTAAAGTCAAGTCAAGTCACAGTATAAGATGGGCAATTTGGAACAAATGAAAGAAAAAAAAAATTAAACAATAAAAGAGAAAATAAATATGAGTAAGAGAAATGAGAGGACCAGAGCAGAAAACATATCAGGACTGGTCAATGATGGCATATGAAAATATTTTACAAACAAGTAGCATCTGTAAACATCTGTAGCGTAGACATTACTTGACTGAGCCAAGCGTGGCTTTAGGTTTTGATAAAGACACCAACAAGCGTCTAGGACGGAAGACAAGTCAGATTTGAGATATTTTGAGATGTCTGTTCACTCCCACGTAGACTACAAGGTTCCTGATCAAGCAGCCTGACTAGGACAAACTCGTACTCTAAACACCATTATCCAAAAATATAGCCTAGAGTATCCTGATCAGGAAAAAGATCAAGCATAGCAGAAAAGGCTTGTATTCTCACCACCCATTTTATTTCTTTTTTTTAGTTTTTTTTTTATATATATTTTTTTAAGTTTTTTTTTTCTGACAAGTTTGAGGCTTTTTTTTCTCCACTTCTCAGAAGTGATTAGAATTGCATCTGTATCCCTATCAATGTATCAGAACATACATATAGTTTAAATTATAATACTTTTTAATGTAAATAACTGCACTATTTCTGAATCCCAGATTTTAAACTTAGAAAAATGTCTAGCGGTTGCCTCCGATTGCTCCACCCAGTGGAGTGAGAGTCACCTTTGAGAGCAGGAGTTGGATCTTTACCCCCACCCCGGAGAAGGGGAATTGATTTTTAACAATATTTATTGCAGTCTTCTGGATTATTTTGCAGGTTTACAGAACTTGAATGTGAAAGAAAAGAAACCTTTTCTCCCACAGAGGGAAAGGATTGAAAAGCAAGATAAGAAAAAAAAAAAAAAAGAAAGTTTGAAGTAATTTTTATATCAACACGCTCCGGTTACATCGACCAAAGAACGAAAGCTGATGTAAATCATTTCAACCAGCCTTCAGGATGACAAACGTTTGGTAAACTAACAAAGCATAAGGCTGAAACCTGCAATTGTCTGCTAGTTGCCCAACCTTTCATCATGTGCCACATTTTACAAGCTGCAATGTTCATGTTAGTATAGACTGTTTTTTTTTTGTTTTTTTTTTTAGCACAGAGTGACTGAATGCAGGCCTTGACCTTAAAAAAAAGAAAAAAGTAACACCAATTTCTCTACAGCATGAAAACACGTCTTTTAATCCAAACATTTGCAGCTTAGCTACGCACAGTGAAACCATTAGAAGACTCAGAGCAGGGACCATCACATCAATCAAAGTAGGCTGGAAAGACCAATTTTACAGGGCCCCCCCCCCTTCCAGACAATTAAATATCATTTAGGTGCCCCAGTAAAGAATGCCACTTTCCCTAAGAAACAATGGCAACTAATGTAACTTTAAAGATAAGGAAAATAGAGCAGCAATGTTTTGCACAGAACATGTGCACATTCAAGTAAATAAAGATATAAAGAAATTATCTATAAGTCACAGACAGAAACATACGAACCTCCAGTCTTTGTTGGTCGGATTGGCACTTTAGTGAGCAGGAGTGCATTTTCATTCTTCAGCAAATATAAATATGCGTTTCCGGTTAATGCAGTGATTCCTTATTTATTTTAGTTTCTTTTATATATATTGCAATTTTGGCATAATTTGTAGCCAGAGCAAAGAAATAAAAGATTCAGCTCTAAATGCTGCTCTACACGTCAGTTATGTAGAGGTAAGTTGTTGTTAATTATTCATGATGTGACTTCTCATGTCAGCCAGGAGCACGTGTTCTGTAGATAACTGACACAAAGATGCCATTCATTCATCTGTCAAAAGGGAATACCTGAACAGACAGATGGACATCCCTGTGTACAGCAGATGTTCTTCCACATAAAGGGAACTTTTTAGAGGTTAAAAAAAAATAGTTGATGCAATATTTTGTCAAAAGAAACCCAATTCTGTTGTCATTTTCATGAGGAGACAGAGCTGCTTCAGTAATCCACAGAACAGCGGCTCCCAGACTCGTATTGGGACATAGTCTTTAAAGAGTCAATCAACCTCTCCCTCACACAGTGCCTGTCAGTCAAAACATCACACGACCACAGTTCTGCTTCACCCACAAAAAGCCTCAACGCTGACCAGAGACTGGCCTCCCTCTCTCCCAGAGGCAGTGCCCGTCTGCGGTTAGGGTATTTTCGGGCTCATTTAAACCACCAAAAGTCTTGTGGCTAGAAACAACAAAAACAAGTTTCCATTAACTGCCTCTGACAGACTTTCATTGTTTCAATTGAAAAAAACCTAACAGAACCAAAAGGTAACATTTTGTAGCTCAAAATCATTTTTATCCTTCAGAGAAACTTGAAAGTGAAACTTTGAGGCAGAGGATAATGGAAACCGATTTCTTGCTACTAGTCACTCATCTGTGTGAGGTGTGTGTACAGTGTCTGCTGGTGTTGTATGCAAGTGTGCATGAAGTGTGTGCAAATATATGTAATGCAAATACATCAAAATTCAAATATATTGTCGATACTTGAATTTTTGTTGCACTTAGGCTCAACGCTCATCTGAGATGTATCCCCAACCAAACTCTGGCAGATCTAAGACCTGTGATGGGACACAGACGCGGCAGATTTTCCATGGTCGGATATTTACATCAGTACCCAGACACATCACAACTGACCCATGCAAAATCATTTGGAGTTCGCATTTCCATTCCTCAAAGATATAGTGATACAGAATAGGTCATTTATAAACTCTACCACTATACAAAACACCAACAGGGTCACTACACTATTACTAGTCACACCAGCAAAAATCGTTGCACGTCGTTACGTCCTGCTTTGAGCCCAATGCTGTGACAAAGAAACACGTCACAATGTTCCCATCTCTGTGTGCCAACTGCTTTGCGTTTGGCCAGGGATAGCCAGAGACTGCAGGCAGGAGAATATAACACCATGCAAAAACCCTGCCAGAAAACAACTGGGGAGGGGCGGAGCACAGGGCCTTAGTTACCCAGCAGAAACCTGTTTACGCTGGGGTTCAGTCAAATCACAAATCTGTTCGAGATTTCCATTAATGCAGGAAGTATTTCACCTCATTCAAGCATCTGCGATCAGCTGAATGCCGTTAAATATAAAGACAAGTTTGGTTTACTGCTGCTGGCTCTTCCCCTCAATCCCAACTATTCCTTTGATTATTAATAGTTAGATCACTTCATAATTCAGATGTATTATTAATAACACAGCACACAACGAACATTGGATCTCTAACTATTCCACCCTTGGAACCTCAATTATTATTTTTTTTTATTTGTTTTTGTTATAATAGATTTAAGAAATCCTCTAAAAACCCAATACGTTTAGTGATATCCCAATCAGAGCCATTCCGAAGTTTGTAATATTCTGTTTTCTAAAGTTTCACACTAATTTTCACCCCCCCACCCACCAAAAAATTGTCCCAATAAAAATAAAAAAAAAAAAAAGAAAACAAAAGAGTCACCTCTTTGCTTGGGCAGCTGATTCAGACCAGCCCTAAGCCAAGCAATCTGGGTGCCTCTGGGTAGAAACCAAGTACTTTCAATTAGAACAAAAGAAACAAAAAGTGTTAAGAACTTAAAAAAAAAAGAATAGATAAATAAGGGTTAAAGGAGGAGAATTATTCAACTAAATAGAGGGGGAAAAAAGTTGCAGTTATTTTTGTTGAATTGCACAAAATCAAACTGACATCAAGAACTGGGCATACTTCACCTGATTTACCCCAGTCCGTGAACTCTGCAAGGGAGCGCGTGTGTAACCCAGAAAATAGGAATGTCCCATTGGAAAATAAACGTCTAGAGATGTTAACCGCGGTTACTGCCAGCGACGGGATCTGAGATTTTTCAAATGGCAGGAAGATGTATGCGTGTGTGCATTTTAAGCCAGGGCAGGCTCACACTTTGGGTTATGAGGTGATCAGCTCCCCTGCTGGGTGTAATGGAGTTGGTGTGAAACCCCACATTGACCAGGAAAAGAAAAGAAAACAAAGAAAATGGAAAAACGACCCTGTGAGAAGTCAGTTGGCTGCTTGGAAAGAATGAATAAAGGAGGTGTGTCTGTGTGGTGTTTGGGGGGCAATAATGTTTGAATGACTTTGGCTTCTGAGGGCCCTTTGTGATGTGGGGAAAGTCTAGATGGGAAAGGTGAAGTAATTTAGAGAACAGGGTCGCTGACTTATAGCTGGAAGCCCTCCATGGGAGCCTCCTGCTGGGGGAAGAGGAACTGCTGGTTGGCCTGGTCCACCTGAGGAGCTAAACTGCTGTCCTCATCCTCCACGCCGAAGTAGTGCTCAATTAGGTCAAAGGCCTTCTGGTAGATCTCCTGGTTGTCGTGGCTCTGGAGGAACTCGATCTTGTCAAGACCTGGAAAAACAAGTAACGATGTCCGATTAAGATAGTGTTGGGAGGTTTATCAGACAGTTTAGGTATTTCTGGTTTATCCACCTCCAACCCACATCCAATTTGACTGGTTAGGGGGCAGGATCAGGTGCTGGTGGGCGTGGCTTCTACTCTAACAATAAACAACTTGGATGTAGGTGGAGCTTGATTGGCCTGCAGGTCACAGCAAGACCTTATTCAAAACTGTTTTTGTCTTCCAACTCTATCACTGCTGTCTCACAAAATATGAAATGAAATTTTCCCCGCAGTAAAAGGCATCTAGAATTGTCAAATTGTTGACAGATTTTTTTAAGATGTCAGTTCACTAATGCAGATTATGTCTGAATATGACCTAAAAATCTTCAACAATGATTTCCATGTCAGCACTCTAAGAATCGTAAAACTTTTATTCCAAAAAAAATAAATAAAATCCGTTTTCTTCTTTCAGATTTCATTACATTTTGTCCCATGACAGCTCAGTTTGAAAGACTAAATGTCCAGCAGCTATATGACACATAAATGTCCTGTAATGTTTGTTTGCATGTGCGTTGAGCTCAGTACCGTAGGCCTCTTCGATGAGGCTGCAGTAAGGATTAACACCAGTGCCGCTGTTCTCCTGCTTGGCCTCCTGCTCGCCCAGTCTCAGGATGTTTTCTAGTCCGTTGAGAGCGACCTGAACTATCTTAGAGTCCATCACGGTCAGCAGATCACACAGAGGCTTAATGCAGCCCAGGTTCACCAGATATCTGAATACAAACAGACAAGACAGATGTCTGATGTGTTGCAGTGCTTTTCTGAACAGTAATTGATTATTTTGGCTTTTTTGTTTTGTTTGGGTTTTTTTGGGGGCTACACAGCTTTTCTCTGATTAGAACTGGCATTAAAATAAGCTTCCCAAAATGTGTCACATTCATTCATTTCTTTTTAATCAGGTAATTCATTAGTTCTCATCATCATCCTCTCAGTTTTTAGAACTGTCAACACATCATTGAACATGTCAAATTCACCTTCAATTACAGCAAGTTCTGTGTCAGTTTGTTGATGTGGCACCAATGGGATTAACTTGCTCAAACAGAAAGAAAATCTGAGAAATCTAATTCAAATGATTGTCATTATCCAGCCATTAAATGATGTAAATGGTTTATTTCCTTTCAGTCAAACCTGATCTGTTCTGGTGTTCCTCCAGAGGTAGCGTTGGTAATGGCCCAGGCTGCCTCTTTCCTGGTCCTGAATTCAGCCTTCTGTAGAATGTCGATCAGTACTGGAAAGATGTTGGCATCGATTACCGTCTGTGGAGACGCAGATTAGAGGAGATCAGGTCAGAGTCTCATGAAGCAGCATCATGGTTCGGGAACCTTTAACAGGGTTTATTTGAGTGTATCACAAACAAAATGTAGAAAATTTTAAAAACAGAGTTGAAATACAATACTACTCTGAACCCACTTTAAAAAATAAACCAAATGGCTCAGTCATTGTGAAAATAAAAGTTATGATTTTTGCTAATTCAGCATTTCAAACCAAGATAATCAGTATTAAAACCATCTGCTTTCTGCTTTTTTTTTTTTAGATCATGCTTTAAACGGTTTATTACATGACTCAAAGATATCTATAAATCATCTTTAGAGCAGTGGTTCTCCACCTCTGATCATAGGAGCTGTGGGAGGTTTTGTGGGACAAAAATCAACATGTACTGGTTTATTAAAAGGCTCTGTGAGGAGGAAGTGTACCAAATACTGCTGTTACAGGCGGGGGGGATGTGTTTGTGCATTTTAGAAAAAGAAAATATTCTTAAAATGCTCATATTACAATCATTTGAGCAGACAAAATATTTAATATCTGTATATGTCTTGAACACATTCATTCTCCAAAATGAGACCAATAAGCAGATGAAGTGCAAACGTATTCTTCATAGACAGAGTTCAGAAAAGGTCCAATGAAGAACCTCAACTCTTTCCACTGCAGGTGGGACGGTATTATGGCAATGTGTGTGCACTTTAACACAATAATCAGAGCATCTATATTCAGCAGCAGGAGCATGCTTCTGCAGGGAAATTAAATGTGGTTTAAAAGATGTTGACGAGTTTTTATCAAAAGAATAATCTGTTTTAGACCTCTAGATTTCAAGTGTTGACACAGAAAACCTCCAATCTTGGGTGCAATGCCACCGTTAGGTAAAGATCCTCTTCTTTGTTTGGTGTAAACAAGGAAAAGTAGTCATGGTTTTCTTTGACAGAATTCCTTAAAGGGTGAAAGATGTCTTGGACATTTACGTCCTATGAATTACATATAAATCTGGCCATCCCATGAAACAAAATAAAGTCCAAGACTGTGCAGTTTACACAACCCACATGACAGTTCTGCTCACAGGATGCGCTGGACAACAACATCTAAGCAGGACTCTGAGATAAGCAGTAGCCGTGAGTGCAGCGGCATTAGATAAAATGAGCTTTGTTGCATCACCCCGTGCTGATATCTACTGTAGTTATTTAATGCAGAACTTAAGGACGATTAACACTTAAAAGCCAGATGTTAACATTTTGATCAGTATAAAATGCTATAAGAGCTTAACCAGAAAGTAGAAGGTTATTGTCAAACACCGTTTTTTAAAAAGCGATGAATCACTAACGGCGTGAAAAAAAAAAGTTTTGCTTTACCTGTCAATCATGGAAAGCTACAGCATGTACAGGCAGTATCTATAATAACCATCCAGTACAGCAAAACTTAGAGTAATGGACAAGACCTCTGACACTCCACAAACGTTGGTTACTGGCCACAATCGTAAGAATTTCTGAGCATAAACAAGTCAAAAAGAAGCAAACACAGCAAAAACATTCAATATTGATGTAAAAGGCACAAATTCAATAAAAAAAAAAGTTTAATCTGTAGTGAAGTGGGTATCGTAGAAATAAACAGGAGTGCAGGTTGTTCCTAGCGATGCACCAATACAAGTATCAGGTGTACTCATACTGAAAAGTTCTCTGATACAATAAAACTGATACCAGCGTGAAAAAACTAGTGCTGTCAAAATTAACACAAACCACTAAACCAGGGGAAAAGTCCGAAGCCCGCGCCCATATTAGCAAACACAACATCGTAGCGCTACTAGCTGACCACAGATCAGCCCTGTTCTCCAAGCTCAAGACGTCCTTCCAAGAACTTAACAAATTGGACAGAGTCCAGACGACAATCACGAGCCACCACAACAAAAACTTTATTTCAAACTGCCAAACAGGAAGCTAAAAGCTACGCTAACTGACCTGGAGGGGAGAAGCTACAACGTTCGGCTGATTGGGCTGCCTGAGGAAACTGAAAGTCCACAGCCTACGCAGTTCTTTTTAGAATTTCTGCAAGAAGCCGTGAGGAAATCTTCTCTTCTGGGGCGGCGTGGCGCAACTCTGTAGAGCGGTCGTCTTGTACCCCGAGGGTTGCCGGTTCGATCCTCAGCCAAGTCAAGTTCATCTCGAGGTGATGAACTTGACATCAAACCCCTAATTGCTCCTGATGGGTCGTGGTTGAGCTCCTTGCATGGCAGCTTCTGTGTGTGAACGGGTGAATGTGAAGTGCTATATAAATACGGACCATTTACCATTTTATCATCTTCCCCACCGGAACTGGACTGAGCTCAGCGCAGCACGACCCTCAAACCAAAGCCCAGGAAAAAAAAAAACAAAAAGAACAAAACAACTTGTTATCCTCTGCTTCCACCACTTCCAGAGAAGGGAATGTCTGGTCCAGGAGGCTTGGAGGAGAGGTACACTACGTCACCAGGATCATTCATTCAGAGTTTATGAAGACAACTCCTCGGAGATGCTTGACCAGAGGAAGGAGTATAAGAAAGCGATGGACTGCTCCCGTGTCAGTGACTGAGGCAGAGCAGATCATCCAAGCATTTGGTAAACCTTCCTGTTTACTTGATTAGTTCTGGGGTTAAAATATAATTAGACCTGAAGATGATCAGAGTTTTCTGTGCGCAATGATAGCTACCTTAAATTTAAGTGGTAATCACAATCATTAGTATTCGCCTTTATTATTTAACTTTTTCTTTTAAAATTTTCTCCTCTACCCTACATTTTTAATCAATTCTATTTAAAATTATTACTCATGCTATATTAAAAATTAGAATTTTCCATCGTCTCGACGAAAGAGCCTTATTTTAGACATGAAGATGCTTTGTCATAGTGGTAAACAGAATCCACCCAAACCCACTTTATTCTCCTCATTTCTGAAGATTCTTCAGTTTTCCAGCCTTACATATAAAGGATGCTGCAGGATGACTTTTATAACATACAACTTCCCACTCAGTCGCCGCATCTGGTCCACACTCCTTACCAGTGAAGTGTAATGGGATTTATTGGTACTCATATCAGTACTCTTTATTAGCAAGTACTCAAATGTAAGTACGTGTACTCTGTAAAAATGTGGTATCGGTGCAGCCCTGGTTGTTCTGAATTTTTCCATCACCTGTATTTGTGCTCGGTTTCCTGCTGTGATGTTTGAGATGGTCCAACATGCTTCCTTGCGAATGGACTCTTTAGCGCTGCTGAGCAGGTGTAGCAGGCAGGGCAGGGCTGAGCAGTTCAACACCACCTGAATACAGCAAAGCAAAACAGATTCATTATTCTGCACAGTCACACAAACAATGAATTTATCTCAACAACACATGGGGGATCACTTGCTGCATTGGGTGAAATATTCCATGGTGAGCATTGTTTGGTCCTCAGAATTAATCTCACAGTTTTCCAGAGAAGTCTGGAATTTCATCACAACCATCTACACTCCTCGTTTTATCTTTCCTCCAAGTTATGGACTTGTGTGACTGGCAGAGCCAGATCAACAACACAAGCTCACCTGTGTTTGGATGTCGTCTCCAGTGACAATGTTCCCCACAGCTCTTAAGGCAGGAGAGGCCACCTTAAAGTCTGTGTGCCTGCAAAGAGGAGGGTTTAACAAATCAGTAATTTTAAGCTTTTCACAAGTCAAATTCACTGCAACAGAAACAATAAGGTAAAACCTAAACTTACATGAGTAGTTCTACAAGGCGCCTGCAGACACCAGAGTCAATGACAGCCTGGATCTTGTCATTGGGGCCATCTGAAAGGTAGGATAGAGCCCAGCAGGCGTCTGCCAGCAAGTCTGGGTCACTGCTAAATAAGAGCCTGGACAGCACTGGCAAACAAGGTGAGACCTAGACAGCACAAACATACATATTTATGACCATGAATGACATGAACTCGCCATCACTCGTGACACCCAGAACAGATCAAGTCAGTAATACTCTGACAAACACGAGTTGAGGGGAGAAGTAACATGGCACCATCACATTTATCTAAGTTTGCCACATTACAGATATAGCACAAGCTTCTGCAACACAGAATTCATTATCTTAGAGCATGCAACAGTCTCAGTGACCAGAAAGATTTAAAATTAACTTCTGATTGTGATCTAAGTGACACCTTTCAGCAAAGACTAGAATAAAATGGCTGCATATTCATAGTGTTTAAGACACCAACAGTATGACAAAACTCAATTAGTCAAGAAATTCTGAGTCTAGAAAAGTGCTAAATTAGCTTTAATAACATGTAGATAACAGTAGTAACTTGCTGCCGTAGCCTCTGGCAGTGTTTAACATAACTCTGTTAATGTCACTAAGAGCAGCTCCTGTTCAATAACATTCAACAGTGTAAATTTTACCTTTTCAAAAGAAGGTGGAGGGTTTTTCCCTCTACACAGATTAGACAGGGCCCAAACTGCATTTCTAGTCATTGTCAATCTGGTGGATTTGGTCAGAAGCCTGAAACAACAAGAACCAAAACTCAGGAAATGTGATCACAACAGTAACACATCACGGATAGCAACTTTTGAGCTGGTGGTTTCGTATTTACTTACATTAATAGAGGTGGAAGGATGTTACAGTTCAGCACGTAGTCCCTGCACACAGCACTATCACCTGCAATATTGCCCAAGGCCCACACAGCCTGAAGAAGAAGCAACATACGAGAGCTTTTTAGAATTTAACATCATATAAAAAACTTTGTGGCAAATAGATACGACTTGTGGCGTCAGTTAAACTGTAAAACTGTGGTACTTGTTCTTGCACGTCCTCGTAGTCCGAGTTAAGTAGTTCAATGAAGATTGGTACAGCTCCGGCCTCAATAACTGTCTTTGTCTGGAGGGACGTTCCTGATGCTATGTTGGTCAGAGCCCAGGCGGCTTCAAACTGTAGAAGTGCAGAATAAGTTTGAACATTGAGGTTTTAAAGTTACATTGTAAAATGTCTTAAGACATTCAACAATAAATCATCAGAAAGCTCAAGAATGCCAAAAGATTCAATGGGTCAGCTCAACTTTTGTTTCTTTTTTAATTCACTTTGTATTTGTCAATGTGTGGGGGAGTGGTGGCCTAGTTGTTAAAGAAGTGGGCTTGGGTCTGGAGAACTGGGGTTCGAGTTCTCAGAGATCCACCAGAGGAGAACCACTGTGGGCCCCTGAACAAGGCACTTAATCCCTTCATCATCTAAGATGACATCTGATTTGTGCAGAATCAATGCCACTAGCAATCAGTCTAATCCACTGCTTTTATTTACTTCATCATTAGATATGTTGGGTTTAAGAGTATTTTTATTGACTAACCTGTAGTGTGCAGTTGACGCTCTTCTTCAGGAAGTCTACAAATCTCTCAACAACTCCAGGTGTATTTATAACTTCATCAATTGGAGGGTTAGGCTCTGAAATGAACAAAGATAAAACACACATGCTGGCATTTTGCATAGTCTGCAAAGCTCCCTACAACCTATTCTACTGTTATGAAGGATCAATCTGAATATACAACAACTGATAAGTACCTTTGGAAAGTAGTTTTCTGAACTTTTGTGTTGTGGCGAGTTGCAGCTCTGGATCCTCCGAAAAAAGCATCTCAACCATGTCTCTGGTAATAACTCCTTCCTGAAAAGGAAAATATACAATCCAGTAAGGACAGGCATCACTCTTAAAACCACAAGCTGGGAAGCTGGATATACACCACAACCTATTAAAACCAAATATATGAGACTAAATGCAGCTTCAGATCTTCATATCTATATCGCTCA
Source organism: Melanotaenia parkinsoni (assembly GCA_036919975.1). Lineage (NCBI taxonomy): Eukaryota > Metazoa > Chordata > Actinopteri > Atheriniformes > Melanotaeniidae > Melanotaenia > Melanotaenia parkinsoni. The sequence goes on along the minus strand of JBAFTA010000019.1, from coordinate 6,706,572 downwards.
AGAGTTATGAGAAAAATAAGCACTCACCGTCACTGGAGAGCTGAGGTAAGAGTCCACCAGTGGACTCTCAAACGTGGCTTCCTCTTCATTGAGAATGTCCACGTTTCTCCTCTTGAAAAGCTTTCATGGTGAAAGCAAAATAGTCAGTGTATACACATTACAAAAATATGCAGGTGTGTAAAAGAGAAAGTTTTAATAATAACCTGGTATATGAAACCATGGTTTGCATTTCCACCGCACCTCCAAGTTCTGTAAAATTTATTCTAAATCGGACTGAGAAACTGTTGGTACGGATGTCTGATCCTCTTTCACTGTTGTGGTCCTTTGGTTTGTTAAATCTTGTTTCACTTTTTCTTAAACTTTCCCCTAAACTTATTTCTTTGCATCCCCTACACTTACCTTTGCCAGCTTGTTGGCTATTCTTCCATGTCATTTTGGAGTTACCAGCCTAAAGGTTATGCTAAATATCATTCTCTGCAAATATGCATGAGGTTAAATTAGGTTTGCAAAAGTAAAACAAGCATGTCTGAAGACCACACCAGCTTATAAGCCAAAGTGTGGAACGCTCCAGGTATGTTCCACCAATGTGAGTTTTCGGCACACAGCACCGCCCATTCAAGATTTCTGGGAAAACTAGTTGTTGTAAAATGCCGGGTAAATGAAAAACGTTACTGCACTGGAAACTGATTTATCACTATACCTGCTGTTCTCGTTTCTGCTTCCTGAGTTGAATGCCCTCCTCTTCTCTCCTGCGCCTCATTTCCTCTGGATTCAGTGCTTTGTTCTTGTAGCGATTCATCCTGTAGTTATCCTTGGCCGGACTGGCGGCTGATGGCTCTGACGGGCCAAATATACGTACATATCACAATCAAGAAAAGTAGGAAACAAATGCTATCATTTCACTAATTTAAGGGCACTATTGATTAAATTTGCATTCGCTTCCTTTGACATCTTTAACAATAGGAGATGTTGAAGAAACAGCAAGCACATGGTCTATATATAAAGGCATTGCATGATTACTAGCTCATAAAAAAACTAGATGGCACACTCTAAAAATACACATATGCAGAAACACACAGCTAAGCTATTCATCAACCATTCAACTGATAGCCTGAACAAACATATTTATTCAGTATTGTTAAATAGCAGAGTTGGCATAAACTGGTGCCCACACAGGACAAACTGCCCAGCTTTTGTGCAGTCATTCACTAGCACAGGGTACCGGCCATATCACTGAGTCACCCAGGGGGTAAAGGGGAGCAAAAGAGGGAGGGTGGGACATGCCACCACTGCAGAATGGTGCCAATCTTCTGTGCCAAAAGTCCTCCGATGTTTCAAGTTTCAAGTTGTTTATTCGTCACATGCACATACAAGGTGGCAGTGAAATGCAGTATCAGTAGGAGGCTTCTGAGGTTAAATATTAGAACAAGCTTCAGAAATTGAGGTCATGTAATGGTTAGAGGACATTAGCACAAGCAGCATTGTGAAAAGCTAATGTGTGTGTGTAATGTGTACAGACGGTGAAGCCACAGGGATGGGCAAACACAGGTTGCAGCTGGTTGCTCTCATTTCTCGACTGCGTTAGTTAGATTTTATGCTGTTTGTCAACCCTGCAGTCTGTTGACCATTTGTGCTAGGTGTAATCAAAATAGCACGGCAGAGACGACATATATAAATTGGCATTTCAGAGGAGAACAAACTGACAGCATGTAGTTTCTGGGGAAAAGAAAGAATGGGAGTAATTGTTAAGAAAAATCTGACTCAATTCAGAAGAGGATGAAAGAAAAAAAAGCTTATTCCTACTCTTGATGTCATCTATCTATATTTAGGTATGAGTTAGCAATCCCAAGCAAAGTGCTGGACTCCCACAAATGAATAGTTGAGAAATGATAACTCTGTGGTATACAGCGATAGCAAAAAATTTAACAGCATGTTTATTTAAACTTAATATACAAGACAAAAAAGGGGGTTTTCTTTCTTTCTTTAAGTATGTCTGAGTCATGCACACCAGCCAGAAAAAGTTTAAAGTCAATTCTCAAGGCAAGGTAACATGTCTAAAATGAAAACCAAAAGAACCCACTTATGGATCAAATGCAATTTCTGTGTAAATGATAATATAATGACAAAAGAAAATGCAAGTAAAGCTTCATTTCTTTGTGACATTACCATCCAATATGCTAATAGATTAATTATGTCTAACTGTACACAGAAAGTCCATGCCAGTCCCTCATTTATCTTTATACCAGCAGCTTACCAACAGCGCTGCTGTAAAGAACAAACACATGAATAATCCTGTGCAGGAATGGTCTGGAAAACACGGGGCCACAAATGCCACATTAAAAACAACCTGTAACTCATAAGCTTAAAGGATAAAACTACACAATGATTTATCGAGCTTTGGCTATTGTCAAGGCAGACACTTACCTTCTTTTGTACACAATTGGTCAGTTAGGTGTATTGCTATTCAAATATTTACAACTACTGTAGAATTTATTTCTTACAAATGGTATCATCATCGTTGTATAACTGTGTGGGTTTGTGGAGTGGGGCTGCATGACAGAGCTAAGGGAGCTAAGCTAACATGTGCTGGCCACTTAGCAAACTCAAATCTGAACAAATTAGCTTTTATTTTTATACTTATCAATTATTTAGAACTTTTACAATGCCACTGAATGTCTCTTGCCAATTTATTGTGGCACACCCACTGAAGAGTACCGGACAACCTGTCACATATCGTTTCAGCCACACTAAGTAAATCTAGCGTGGACGGTGGTTTGAACGTACCTCATCAACTTGCTAACAATGCCATTTCCAGCACATAAACATGTATGTCGGGGTGAGTGGCGAATGTGACGCTGTAGTTAACAGTAATGAGCAAATATATTTTTTTTGGGGGGGGGGGATCATACTCTGGCCCAAAACTACGCTAGTCTGCGCTAACAGAAAAATCAGACAGCGCGGTGCTAAAAGAGTTAGCAATTAGCTAAGTTTCCTTAAAGTTAGCTTAAAAATAGCAATGGTTACATTTTGTTATTTAAATTATCAGAATACCTCGGTTCTGACATTACATGACTGATGAGACACTGTATTTAAGTGAAATAAGTGACATATTGATAAGCAAAAAGGCAACATACACAAAAACAACGACCCAACTAGTCAACTGCGCACAGACGCAACGCTAACTAGCTACCTAGCTAATGAGGTAGCTAGCTAGCTAAACAACAGTGACAGAATGATTTCACAATTACTACCTCAGAGGACAAAGAATAACCAATCATCTAAACACATTGACAATATGTTAATTAGACAAATAACTTACCCATGATGTCCTATGTGTTTTGAGTGAATCGCGCTTTAAAGATGTAAATTTGTTTCAAATCCTTGCCCACTACTAGCTTTCCAGAACTTGCTCCGGTAAGCAATATGTCTGCCGGAGACGGAAACGTCAAAATATAAGGCCTACTTCCTGCCACTAGAGTGTGCCACAGGCCACAAAACGTAACGTTTAAGTTTACCCACCCTCAGAAAAATATACCTTTTAAGTAAACTTTTATCAACGTTTTGTATTTTAATTTTTTTAAAACATTTACATATATGGGTGTAAATATAACAGCCGTTGGAAAATCAAATAAAACAGATGTCAGATGTGCTCACCTGAAAATATAGATCCGATATCTGCATCACTTTGTGGTAGCATAGTGTTGATTTAGTGGAAAAGAAAATTCTGACAGCATGTTGCAATTCAAAATATGATGAAATACAATGAAATAAAGCTTCCAGACGTTCTTTTCTTTTTGTTTATTTATTTACCTTTTGGCGTTGCTGTGGGTTCATTATGATCACAGGCCATTTAAAGCAGTGTCATTACAATATAGCAACAAAAATGTACAAAATGCATCACGATATAGCACCCAAATTGGCCTTAAAGCAGTTTAAAATATATCTGATACATCTTCTTCTTTTTTTAATTTCTTTTTTTGGTGAACTCCTCTTTGTCTCAGTTCAACATTGTGGGATGGTTGTTTATTCCTTGTTTGAAGACCTGTGAACGCAGACCCTGAAGTAAACCTTTCATAATTTTTTCACTTTTGAAGACTTTTGAGTTTGTGCCTCTGTACTTGAATGCACAAACTATTGTGGTCGCCTGAGCAGTTTCCAGTCGGCACCATTATACAAAGGCTGTCAATGTGTGTCCTGACACTAAGCGTGGTATGCAGTCAAAGAACAATGTCAGACAGGGAGTCGGTGGTGGATGGTGGCTGAAATGTCTACTTCTTGACCAGAGTCACAGTGGTCTGCAGCACATTGAAAGGAACAGTTAATAAACACCAGAAAAATGATAAATTGGCACATTTGAAACAAATATTTGAGAGAATCTGTGTGGAATAGGGAGGTCTCCAGAAGAAAATATAAAGACGTTTTCACTGGTTGCATTTACACTGTAGAGAGTGATACCAAGAAGTGGCATAACAAGGCAGCAGGGGAGTAAAAATGACATTTTTAGAGGATAACATTAAGAAATAAAAAAATCTGATGGTTTTCCTTAGTAATGGTTCGTTCCAGCGTTGCATTCATATATTCAACCTGTCACCACACACTTGTCTGATCATTGCAGACTTAGGACTCAATGTCTGTTCAGCTGTGTTGAAATACACCCAGAATCCATCACAGGCAGATATCAATGTAAAGGTATAAAACAGCCTTTACTTCACAGATGCCTCCCCTCTTTATGAGAAAGCTTTGAAGCTAAATAACGTACGATAGAAACATTATCTCAAAATAAAGGATAGCTCTGAAGTAGAAGCTAAACAATCTACAAAAAGAGTTTTTTTAAACTACAGTGTAGTTCTTGTTGTGCATACACAAAAAAAGGTTTTGTCTCCAATAGTTATAAGCATGTATGAAAGGGTTTAAGCACTCCAAAAGCACTTTATAGTATTGTTACCGGTTCCCCTCTGTGCCAACACAAAGAGGTATTACTAAGGGTTCACATACAACAAACCAACATGAAGTACAAGAAGATATAGTTAGCCAGAGCAGAAAGAGGCAGTACCATTTATAATAAGGGAACCTGCACGACTGTCCAGATTAAAAAATATAAACATAGCAGCATGTACTTTTTGTTTTTTGGTGAAAAAAAACAGAGCTTGTTATGTGTCTGGTTGCTTGTTTTGGTGGAAAGAAGATAACAGACTTGAAAAGATAATGGCTGTGTCCGAATGTCCACCCTACTCCCAAACCCCTCGTTCACTATATAGGGCTGCTCTATACAGCACACTACATAGTGACTCATTCTTTTGGCGATTCGGACACGAAGCTGCCTATTCTTTCCTTGCCGCAAACCACGTGACTACCGCCATCATCACGGCAACCACAACCCGCCTCAAGATGTCATTCCAAATCCAATCCAAAGTTGTGTGTAAATATTTAGATTTTTATTCCTTATGTTGTATTTTATTCTTTGCTTGTTTGCTTATAGGTAATTTCGCGCAGCTCAATTTTTTCACCTCCTTGCTCCATGTTGAGCTTCAGCCTGCAGTGCATTCTGGTCTATATTGACCCGTCTAGTGACCATCGATGCTCACTACTTTTCAAGATGCATTGTGGGTAATTTAGAGTGCCCTACTTTTTTCATTCTGGACATTCGGACACTCCGACAAAATGGCGTGGTCCCTATATAGGGCACTGTTTAGGGAGTAGGGTGCACATTCGGACACAGCCAATGTGTGACGCATTAAGATAGCTGTTAGCTTTCGAACATCACTGCGACCTACCTTCTCATGCACCTGCTTCACGAAACGGCCCATCATAGTTGGATATCTCACTGAAAATTGCAATAGTGATTCTACAAGTAGGAACAGTTAAAAAATGTGATGGCAGAATTGATAAAAAGTGATTGGATGTATACCAAAAATGCAGAGACAGATGTTTACAGATGATCTGGATGCTTCTGATGGCCAGCTGTCCACCTGGTGCATATATCAAAATGCATTTGAGTTTCTGTACTTATTCATGTGTTATTCCTTAGGAAATTGCTTTTTGATATCTGAATGTGCCACTTCAATGCACTGATAGCAACTTAATTAATGCTAATTTTAAACTAAATATGAGCTTTCCTCACATTCAAAGTGTATGAAATGTTTATACCTCCAAATTGTTAGCGAGCACTCGAATCTTTAGTTACTCAGTCACAACAAGCTACTTTAAGATTAGTCAAACAAACAAGCAAACAACACTTCCAAGTATGAACTTGAACATTATTACATTGCTCTCAGTTTCTGTGGTTTTAAGACTGAAGTGTGATCATAACACCTTGAGTACACTTGGAAGGGATAACTGAGTCATTAAAATGAACAAAGTCCAAATGCTGAAGTTCTAGATGTTTTTAACTTTATTCGTGTGGTAAGGAGTGTTAGGGGTTGGGTGCATATCATCTAAACATGGTTTAAATGCAGAAGGAGATTAATTTTCTTTAAATACCGTAATATATGACTACCATGGTTTAGATGAACCATCAGTTCACATCGTTCCCCTCATTACAAAAGTACTACAGTGGCTATAATGAAGGAACAAGAGGATACAGGATTACATGAAGCAGCCTAATTTCAAAGTCAGTTTTTCACTCCACTCCCTCCATTTCACAAACCCTTTGGCTTATTTCTGATACCTCCATTTATCCTGCATTTACATGTCCCCCTCTGGTTTTAAAATGCAATGTGAATAGTCATGGTTCCACAGTATCTTTCCCAAACTGAAAGTGACAGAGTAATACAGGTGAGGTGCATCTGTGGTTGATTACCTGGGAGCAACTGGTGGTAAATTACTGCCCTTTATTGTGATGTAGCATTGTCCTCTGACATGGGCTCCTTGGGGAGTCAGATATACTCCAGGAACAAACTTTAGGGGGCAATGTTGTACAAATGAAACAGAAATAATGGGGCATTCACTGCTGTCAAGCTGGATCCCTCCCCTGTTTGAAAGGGTGTGGGAGGTCATATCAACTGTAGCATAACTGAGACAGTATCCTATGATTACAGTTTCTTTTGCAGTTTTGAGCAAATATAGTTGAGTGATCCATGCTCTCTCAGTGTAGCCACGGGCTCTGGAAGGTGCTTTAGTCAGCAGAACATTAAGGCCTGTGAATTCATCCCTTTTAGCAGGTGTGCTGGTGCTGAGATGAATCAAAAGACAGCGTTTGCTTTCTACTAGTATCAAACAACAAATACACATTGGACCCATTTGTGCTTTGATGTTAGCATTCAAATACTCAGATTAAAAAAAGCAGCATGATTTTACAGGGTCTCTTTTATAAACTCTTCACTTTTCTCATTTTTAGGCCTGCTGGAGCACATCATGCAGCAGTCAACACTTTACAGAGATGCAAAGGCTGTCCATTAGTCAAAGCCATGGAGTGATGACTGCCTGTGTAACGGGATCATGAGAGCAAAGCAAGATGTAGAACTGAAGAGTTTTAAAATGTAATTTAGAGAGAGGTGGTCACTTCAGCTGCCATCTTCCTCTCATCATTACTCCATAATGGAAACATAATAACCATTATAATCAATATTTCCATCTAAATTTAAAAAGTTGTAAATTAAAGTAAAAGTGCCTGGGAGACCTCTCCTGCCAACCTCAGTCAACATACATGCTGAGTCAGCAATATTAATAAACTGCAATGCATTCTCAAAAAGAAAAAAAAAAGCAGTTAGATTTGCTCTAATCTTTTGTTGTTTTTTTCTAATCCATACTCCCATCTCAGGGTAGAAATATCCAACTTTCTAATCTTCATCTCCAACCAAGTTAAAGTTCAAGTCATGCTGCATGAAGTGTGCCAGGGTATTGGGAGATGACATTTCTTTGCTCTTCATTTTTGCATTGCTAACAGTAAATCAGTTAAATCAGTTAAGTTAAATTAAATGTAAAAGAAAACTTTATGTGATGTCATATTTCTCACTGAGGGGTGGGAGAATACCAGAGTTTGTCCTTTTAATGTGATTCCATTGTGTCAATATTAATACAGATACAGTTACCAATACTTTTAGCTCCTCAAAGGAAAATTACAGGATTGTGCCGTGTGCATTAATGTCTTGACTGCAAGGAAAATGTAAAAAAAAAAACACTTAAGAACAAAAATACTTAAAAGAAATATGAAGGGATCATTTGAGAAACATTTTACCTAATAAAGTATGATAGAAAGTAAAAATAAGACTAAAGTAAATCTTATTTTTTTTCTTAACTTCTCCTGTCCAGCATGGTAGCAGCGGAATGATGGTTTGTCCGCTGTGTTATGCTGAACAAATTTGCTTTGCCAAGGGGAGCTTTGTGGATATAACGCTCCTCTTATTCTATTTATTTATTTATGTTTTTATCCTATTTATTTATTTTGAATTATGGAATTAATGTAATCTTACTGGACTTGAGACGGGACAACAAAAAGGAGAATAATGGAGAGAAGTGAAAAGGAAAGTAGAAAAAAAAAGGAGGAGACAAAGGTACAGTTGATGGAAGGCAATGACCTTCAATCCAAACCAACACCAGACAACCAACTGCTACACTTGTACAGAAACACAACAGAGAATTTCCTACAGCGTTTACAGGTAAACTAAGCTGACAATCATCATCAGCACCTAAAAAAACAGCAACAACCAAAGTACCAGGAACTCACACACACACACACAAATCCAAGCCACCCCACCACGAACACCTCCCCAGACCCACCCAGAGGATGGCAGAGGAAGGTCCCAGCCAGCACACCAACGCGGAATCCCTGCGAGCCAGCACACAGTAGAGATGTGGGAGGAAAAGAAAAATGAGAGCGGCTTACTCCCCTGCCAAGTTGGAAAACCTGTTAAATTGTTATTCATAAAAATGCAGGACCATGCATATGCAGCACAGAAATCGTTTTCACCATTGCTAAGAAAGCGAAAAAGGACGCTTAAAAAGTAGCGTGACCAGACATTACAACGAAGCATTTCACCATTGGGCGAGCCTTCCTCAGGTGGAAGGAGCTTACAATGATTTTAAAAGGGATGCTGAAATTGCCAGCTTTCTCCTTGACGTAAGTCAATGAAACTGCCTAAATTAGCCTAAAGCTAACTTTTTTATTCGGTTTTGTTAGACATAGTTGCTCACCACCATGGGCGGCACAACAGTAGATCCTGCAAAAAATACACCAACCTCGTTAGTAAAGAAATCTATGTTTACGTGATTTCAGTTGCTTTCTTAGTCACAGTAAACGCTGGCTTACAGTCGCGGTAAAGTCAGACTAAAAGCTAAAAGTTTCCCTGTCGAGATCCGTCCCCCTGTGGGAACGTTTCTTCCTTCTAAACACAGAGCAATAATATTTGACAGTTTGAAGGGATGCAGTTTGCAATACTTATAAAATCCCAAACCTCTTCACCTGAGTGAACACCTCATGAACTATGGGATGAGATACTTTCAATGGTGTTTTGGGGCTATTTGTAGAAAAGGCGGCTTCCATTGTTGCAATACATGTTTGAGTAGTGAGGCGCTAGAATTCATTGTACATTAGAATGGGATAGACAATTCCAGCGTTTGATGGAAGTAATTCTTACACAATGTCCCTCTACCTTTTGGTGAAAAGCAGCACATATAAACAACTTTTCTTAACATGAGCCTCTGAAATTTTAAAACACAGAGGAAAGGAAAATTCCCATTCTTCCTGCCAGCAGTCTCTCACATTCTATCTTACAGTGATTTAAAACCTTGTTCTACCTGAACACATTCACAAGAAGTGAGAATACTGTCAAACTGGCCATGGATGAACTCTCAATCAGCATTTTTCTGTCACCTTGGTGGGTAGCAGTCTGGGCTGTGTGTAATTATGAGCTCTTAAGTTATTTACTTGTTATTTGCTTTGAGTACAGTAATAATGTGCTTGATAGCTTATTGAATGCTTTTAATCTCAAATGAGGCAGAAAATGAGAATGAGAGGGGTGGAGTGAGTGGACCATCATACAGCAGGTCAATGTGAACAGAGGTGTAAAATTCATGGTGGACAAAGGAGCTGTTGTACTGCCTTCTTGTGGTATTTGATCAAGGCAAACGGAAGATTTAGAATATTAAAGATTAAGTGGAGTTATATGAAACTCTTAGGCATGCTCAGTGTCTTGCCTGCAGTGGACAGCAGCCAGAGTGTTCTCTGTTAGAAGAATCAGAACCCCTCTGGATGAGAAAACTAAAGCAAAATGTGACCACGAACAGGGCCACCAATAGCAAAATCTAAACTCAAACCTCAAAGCATTTATACAAGTTCAAGCAAGAGCTGTAATGTGGATATTTACACCATGTCACCTCTGCATCGGTCAGTTGCTTCCACTTGTTAAGTCCTGCAGCAACATGATCCATATTGTGTGTGAAAACAGTCTGGTTTGCAACACTGAGACAATATGGACCACGCTGCTGTACTGAGGCAAAAATGAGGTTATTTTTAGTTTGACCATTGGGATACAATCTGGTTTTCCAAAGAGAGAGTACTGTCTATTGCAGCTAAAGTACTCTTAATAAATACAAAGCCACTAAAGAAACAACAAAAGAAGAAGAAAAAAAAAAAACACAAAAACATTTAGATATGAATAAATTATAACAATTCACAAAGATATGATATAAGATTGACTCCTGAATGCTGCACTAGCACACTGCACAACAATGATGAAGTGAAATTGAATGTAAATGGGTTTTTTAATGTATCTGGAAAGAAGATATAGAATATGACAGCTGTATTCCTTCCACCATGTCAGTTTTGGTGACAGTTTTTTTTAAAAAAAAACTGCCTACAGATTTACATCTCTTTGTATACTGAATGCATGATGGAAATCCTCTTCATTTGCATGGAGACAACTTACTCTGGTGAAGAGGTTTCACAGGCGAATGTCTGGCCAGATCTGCATCACGCAGGTTGTCTTCCCTAGATAAAATATCAACCAGGATTTGGATCCCTGCAGGTGGAAACAGCAACAAAATACAAATTTCCTTTGCACATTTTGTCTGACCTGATAAAAAATGTGCCACACAACAAGGCTAATATCACCAAGCAGCATTTTAGCAGAGTCAACATTCAGTTATGAAATGTCACAAGCGGTTTACTTTTCATTGTGCAAATATAGCCGATCTGATTGCAGCTTAATTCAATTACTGCAAATATGATAATAAGGCTAGTCTGCTGAAATGTGAGAATGTGGTAGGGCTGCCTTTGGGAGAGAGAACATCTGCAAGGCAGTGTGCTGAACGCTTTGTGTGAGAGTAATAGACGGTGAGAGAGATAACGCTGTAGGGAGGATAGTGTGTAGTGCGAGCAGTGTGTCAGTGTATGTGGGCCGTGAATGAAAAAGAGTAGATATGTCTTCATAATATAGTGCTGAAAATCCTTCCAGTGTCGTCCATTTCATACTTTTTTTTAATCTGGCGACTGGGGACCTTCTAACTCTTCCCGTCTTCTGCTCGCTTTCTGACATCTACCAGGTGGCGGGCCTGATAAGTAAGACGCTGAGTAGGTGATTTTTAGAATATTCTTGTGGCTCATTCGATTATTCCTTTTATGTGAAAGGGAGATTTGTGGGGACTACTTGAATGCTAATGTTTTGTCGTTTTTTTTTTTTTTTTTTTTTTTTTACCCAGCAGGATAACAGAATCAAAGAGATAAATCTGGGGCTAACATAAGACAGGTGGATTGTGTGGGATATCATTTCACTCTTTTCACTGCTTTGCTTAACCATCCATTTGCCTTAAACTACAATCCACCTTCAGCTTATCATATAGTTTTTTTTAAGGGTTCTGGATGCCTTAAGCAACGTTGCTGGATTGCAAAGTGGGTTCAGGGAAATATCTCAGTGCTAGGCTTATAAAATGTATAAACACGTTTGCACCTTTGATCGTATTATATGAACTGGCTTTCAGCACCCAGAACAGCATCTGAGTCGAGGGGTGAAATGAGGCAAAGGTCTGGTTTCAGACATCTATCACAATTTATTCCTTTGCTCTGTCAAAAGTAATCGGAAAACTGTTTTTTTTCCCTTTCATTTAACAGGATTGCAATGTTGTAGTTGATCTTAGTGTCTACAGTTTGCAGCATGGGACTGAAGATTGTGAATGTCTTTCTGCACTTCAAATGTAATTTCTTCTGCAGCTTGTGGCTTTATGTAATGTGTAGCAAAACATATTAGGTTCGTTATAGACATTTGAGTTCTTTAAACTTTTAGCAAGGCTTCAGACTTTAAAGTCTTGTGACAGCTATGGTTGTTCACAGTGATTATTAGAAAAGGCAACGGAAACACAAATTCAGGCTTTATTGAAATGCTGCTGCCTGACTTTTTGAAAGTTTGAAAATTATTTAAAAATTAAAGAAACAAGCAAGCAAAATCTCCAAAATCAAATTTTAAGTACAGTTTTATCATTAAAAAAGGCCACGTTTGCCTTCAAATTACTTAAGGTCGGTACTTTCCTCGTTAAGTATTCTACAACCTACAAATATTCTACAAATATGAAGAATATACTGTAGTATCATTTAAATGTTGTGATACATTCTTCCATTTGTTTTAAGTGAATAAGCACATGAGTGGTAGTGTGTTTTTTGATGGATGCAGAAACAAACAGCTCTCCAGTTGTTGAGCATGGGGGTGGACTAATCATGCTTTGGGTCTGTGTTGCAGCCAGATGCAAGGGACACGTTTCTCTAGTAGATATAAAATTGGATTCAATCCAGTTTGTTTTATACAGAAACACAACAGCTTACTACCACAAAAAACAGTAAACTGATCACACATTATTACTGCAAAGGGAGAACAAGTAGAAATGTAACTGCTTTCTACTAGATTAGGAAGTCTGCAACCTATTATGTTTGGTATTTTGAATCTTGATCTGCTTCTGCAATAAACAATAAGATCTAATGCGTCTACCACATAGCAGTTTTGTGATAGCATTTCCTTAGTTCTGTTTACATAATGTCAAGCCAAAGCTTTCTAAAACATCCGTTAATTCAACTTGTCACATACATATGTTTGGTATGGAGCAAGATGGGCAACTTTTCAATCCTTTTGACATGCCGTTAGCATATTTTTTCAATGTGAAGGGGAATAATACATCCATATTTTGCTGGGTAAAAATGTACAAAAACCATTTCAATCTACATTTGGAGGACTGGTTAAAATACACACCCTTTAATAATGATTACCATGTCATCCAATTCTCCCCTTAGCAACATTTTCTTCCATTTTTTTATTACCATGGTGACAAGTCCTATGCCAATGGCATCTCCTAAAACATGAGCAGATTGTTTAAAAGTCTATGGTAAAACCCTGAATGTTAGAGAAAATTTAAGAAGAAATGTTAAAATGTACCACGTGCCTTAAAAAAAGCCTACATGTGACGAGTTGGGACTGAAATGTTTTTTAGGTTTACGCAGCCTGTTTTAAAGAGCAGTGGCTGTTTTAGTACGAATAAAGCGTCAAACTGAGAGAAAAAGGAATTTACTACATTTTTCAACCTGTTCTTCCATATAATACTGCTTGATGAGGTGCTTGGCCAGCTTGTTAACAGGCAGATTATCCCCTAAGTGTCAGTTGTATACATGCAGGGGATAACTTTCTTGAGATAAATTATCCAGTTATCAAGTGAAAACGGTGTTTAAAAAAACCACGTGAGCACGTCCTCTCAACTACAGTGGTTATCCCCAAACATGACCAAGTTATTTTATTGAAAGTCATATGGAACTTTGGCAGATTTTCTCAGGGATGCTCCCCATAACGACAGCTAACTCAGCGTCCACCTTCCACCATCTCTCTCTCTCTCTCTGAGCTCTCTCCAGGAAGAAACGTTGGTCCAATATTGTCTTTTGTTTGATCTCTTTCTCACTTTCGCTCTTCCTCCAACAACGTCCTCTTGCGTTTCTTTGATTAAATAGCTATGGCGTGCATTCAAAATGGCCAGTGTGTTGATATCCAGTTGATAGCATGTAACATGCTGCATAAAGCGAAACCCCGCTGCGATGTGAAGCAGTGTCCTGGAAATAAAACTAGTAAAGTGGAGTTTTCTCAACTGTGGGATGCTGCTTGACACTAACAACTCCAGGATTGTGCATAAATAAAAGTCAGCGTGGCATCAAAGAAGTCAAAAACCCTGAACTTTAAGATTTGAAAGTTCCATAATGCTACTTAAATGCTCAGTAAAGAAGTACATGTAGTCATGGAGTGAAGTGGGAAGGTAAAATAGATCATTTTTAAAAAGGAAAAACAGCAGTGTCAAAGCTGGACATGTACATGAGTCTGTTACCCTGGGATTGGATATGTGTTAGAGGGCTTACTGACAATAAGCAAATGAAGAGTTCCCTGTGTATCAGAAAAGTGCTAAAGTGGAACTGACATGAAGGGCTCTTTAACAAGCGACTGCTTGTGTTGTGTTGGAAATGAGAATGTTTTAATTTAACTGGCTTAGTTTGCCCATGCTCCTTATCTTTATTAATGTATTTAAAGCAGCAGCAATAAAAATAGCCAATACCTAATGCACATCCCAACCTAGATTCTTAGGAGGCCTGAAATTCTTGCCCCATTTCCTTCTGTATCCTAATCATTGTCAACATGCCGGATGGCTCATCAACACAGATAAATCATGGTCTAAAATGGCCCAGCGATGTCACAGCATGCGCTGAAGTGGCAGAATGTTGCAAAAATCTGATGGCAAAAAATGAGAGAAAGGGAAATGGACACAGACAGAAGAGGGACGCTTTGGGATGCCAGGAGAGTAGATGAAGCAAAAAGATCAATATGGTGCAATTATTGTACACACACTGTAATTGATGAGCATGTGGCTTGGGAGGACTTCCTTTTGTTTCTACACCTGACAAGCCAATTTCAGCCCAATCGAACCAGCTCAATAAAGCCTATTAACTCAAAGAGCTTTTATTTACCTGTGATACAGCTCGCCATTGGTTTTTGGAAGAGGTCTCTTTATTTTAAGATTTTCTAACACACAGCAGCAGCAAAGTGCTCCAAAGACCTTGACTATCAATGGAGATCCCATCAGCATGTTCCTTTTCTATTTAGAGTACAACACTTTCAGCCTTCTCAGATTAAAAGAGGGATCTGCTGCCACTGAAATTCCTGTCATGTTTCCTCTGCAGAAACTGTAAGACATATATAAAAATAGAGCTCAAATTAGTCAGCTTTGACTCTGGCTGGGATTCTTTAATTAAATCGATTTGATTTTTGCTCTCAAGTAAAAGCCCCACAACGGATGGAGGAGGGAAGGGGTGACCATAAAGGCGATGTGTATGGCTGTGGATGTGCTGGAGCACCTAACTACTTCACAACAGGGTTTTCTTGGCCTCCCTGCGGCGGCATTAAATTCACCCTGTGATTGGAGAGAGGAGGTAATGAGGGGCTTGGTGCACTCTGCGACCACACATGCACTGACAGACATCAAAGCGCACACACATTTCTCCGTAAATAACACCACCACTGACCCTGACAGCAGTCTGATCATCTTGGGCTGCCACAATCACCTTCCCACAGTAAATCTATCTAATTAACTCCACAGCTGAAGCTGAAGAGTGTCTCTTTCAGTCAGTCAGCGGTGGCTGCAGCTTAATGGCTTCTGGCAGGATGCAAAATTTAGTGAATAAGTTTAAACTCTTTTCACTTGCAGTTCTTGTTTTTCTCCCCAAGTTTTAATTGTTTTTATCACATGTGTTGGACATGTGGAATTGATTGCCATGCAATACTTCTTGGTTCAAGACGGACAAATGGCTTTTAAGTTAACTTCAGAGACAAGCAAATTTTCACTTAACTGGATGCATTCCTGTACTGTGCACAACACGCCACTGCCTCTGCTTGTTTTCCAATCTGTCTATTTTTGATGCAACAGGGAGATTGAGTGGAAAATGGAAAAAACACCAAGACGTGCTGATAATTGGATTAGAAAATTGCCTCTTTGCCCTTTTTGCAGGCCTAAAAAGAACCTTTCCGCTTCTTCACTTTTGACTGCAGCCACAACAAACTCAACCCGTGTTGACCTTTCGCCTGTAGCATCTGGGTAATTGAATGAGAACCTGGATAAAGTTAATTGGCTGTTTTCTTTTACTCTAAGAGCTGCTGATAATTAATCAGATAGAACAAAAGCCACTACATCACCACCTAATTATGGGTGAGCACTTGGCAGGCTCAGCACACGGGATCCTCATCGGTGTATTTTTTCTTTCATCTGAGGCATGTCTGTGTGTGTGTGTGTGTGTGTATCACACAAGCTTTTGTTACCTGCTGTTCTGCCTCATTACCTTCATAACAATGAGATTTGATTACAGCAAGCAAAACATTCCTCTGACATATTTAAAATATTTGAAAGTCTTTCTCAAAATCTAATCACCTTATGATGATGGAGAGGTGGTGAAATGAGAGAAAAGGCATCTTGTGTTCTTCTTTCAGTTATTAAAAATGGAGGAGAGTTGAAGGGTAGGATTTTTCTTTTCACATGGAAGTCTGATTTTGTTCCAGGGTTTTACAAATATATGAAGAAAAGAAGGCTTTTTATAACAGAGAGGGACAAAATAATGTTTTACTAAAAAGTATGTTTAATAAACATATCAATATATATACCTTGTTTAATAAAAGCTCCCAGACAACATACGATTTAGTTCCACAGTAAAGCGTAAAGCAAGTACAAATGTAAATTTATTGTATTATGGTTTAAGTTTATTTTTTATAATTCAAGTTTTTTTCAAAATAACTATTTCAAAAATTTTGATCCATATTGGCATGACTACATCCTGAAGTTGCATCCTTGAGATGTGGAGACTGAGGAGGCCTTTGGAGTACATTGAACTTCTTTTTATGTCCAAGAAATCTGTTGGAGATGATTTGAGCTTTGTGACATGGTGCATTATCCTGCTGGAAGTAGCGTCATTAGATGCTGCACTGTGGTCATAAAGGGATGGACATGGTCAGCAACAATACTCAGGTAAGCGGTGGTGGTAAATGATGCCTAATTGATACTAAGAGCTCCAAAATGTAGCAACAAAATATCCTCTACACCATCACACCAGCACCACTAACCTGAACTGTTGATACAAGGCAGAATGGATCCACGCTTTCATGATGATTACACCAAATTCTGATCCTACCATCTGAATGTTGCAGCTGAAATGGAGACTCATCAGACCAGACAACACTTTTCCAATCTTCTATGGTCGGATTTCAGTCTGTCTGTGTGAAATGTAGCCTCAGTTTCCTGTTCTTAGCTGATAGGATTGACACCTGGTGTGGTCTTCTGCTGCTGTTGCCCATCTGCTTCAAGGTTGGCTCTGAAGTGTGTTCAGAGATGCTATTCTCCTTACCTTGATTGTAACCAGCAGTTAATTGAGTTACTGTACCCTTTCTATCATCTCCAACCAGTCTGCCCATTCTCCTCTGACATGAACAAAGCATCTAGATCCAGACAACTGCTGCTCACTGGATATTTTTTCTTTTCAGACCATTCTCTGTAAACCCTAGAGATGGTTGCGTGTAAAAATCCTGAAATACTCAACACTGTGTTATATTCATAGTCACTTAAATTCCATTTCTACCCCATTCTGATGCTTGTCATCTTGACCTGACATGTCTAAACCTTACCAAATAGATACTAAAAGCAGAATTAAAATGAAAAGAAACTTAAAAAAAAGTTTCAAATTCAAGTGAGTATTGCAAGTTATGACACCTTTATGACACCTGAATAAAGTCTATTCCAATATGCACCTACTTCCAGACATCCATGTGACTATATTTCATTACAAATGTGAGTGTTTTTGTGCATCAAACCCATTCATCAGTGAAGCAGATCAGTGAGGGGGAGTCCTGACAGAAGAAAGAAAAATTAAACCTGACTTCGATTTTGCAGCAACACATGCAGCAACAACCTGAGGCACTGCATTTTTAATCAATGTGGCCTTTTTTAATTATTTACACTGATAAGGTGCGGTGAAGATAACCTAATTTGAGTAATAAAATCATGCCAGATAGAGCAACACAGTCTCAAGGCAGTTTGTGAAACAATTATGGAACCTAATTCATTGATTTTGTGTCCTTGGACAAAATTTTACTTGTATTTATTTATTTTTGTGAGGACATGGTAAACAAACAAGAGCACCATCCCACAGCATTTTACTCTACTGCCATGAAAGAAGTATTTACCTGTTCTAACAAACTAAAGATCTCCGTTTTGGAACCGGAATATTTATTTATCTCATTGGGAATATTGGTAATAAACCCGTAATGTTAAAAATGCTCAGACGTTTAGGTAACTACTCTGAAACCAAAAACATCTCCAGAAAAAAGTCTCTCCAGAAAACATGTAATAGGTACATTTGTCTGCATTTTAGTAGTTTTTGAATCCATGGCTGTAAATTCTGTGATAGAGATGTATTTAGATGTTTTCCATCAGACAGTGTTTACATGACATCATTGAAACTGCAAAATAAAGTAATATGTGTAACCATGGTGATCTTTGAATTTGCAGCACCTACAACTAACCATGTACATTAATTCTCACTCTCACCATGACTTTTAACTCCCCATTATATTCTATTAAGTGCAGTGGTAGAGTATATAATTACGAGAGAGAAGCAGAAATGTATCAAACCATTAAGGATTGTGGATTGGTGCCTTAAACCTTCCTCTTCTTTGTCCTTGTTAGAGGCACTCCTGGCTTGTGTTATTGGCAACAGGAGCTCCAAAATATTTAATTATACATGAATCCACTAATTTACAATAAAATACAGTTCGTGTGTCACACTGCACATGCATCAGTTACCCATATGAAAGACAAAAAAATACTATTTTAGACATTTTATTGAATTTTTAAATCTTAACAGTTGGACTATTGCCCAATGTAATTTTTCAATGTTAAGACTAAGTGGTTTGATGGCACATTGACATTTATTATGTACATTTTTTAAGCCATTGCTGCACCGCAAGTTCCAAGTTTGAGAAGCAACACTTTTTCTTCCAGGATGCTGTGATGTTGCAGCTGAGTTTTGCTTTATGGTGCGCCACATGCTAGCAAATGGATATAAACATGGATGTTTTGAGTGCTAACCATGGCTGATTCAGCAAAGAAACGCAAAAGGACATCATAGGAGGAAGAGAGGAAAGGAAAGACGGACAGTGCGAGGGATGAGAGAGCAGTCAGAACGTGGCGCACACAGACCCACTGAAAATTGGCCATTACTGGGTGCAGGGAACTCACAGGTAGGATGGAAGATGCATGCAGAAATAGCCGTGGGTAGTCAGCACATCTGTGAGAAAATCTGTAAAAGTTTTGTTTTGTTTCGTATTCCTATAACAGACTCCAAGTTATTATATAAGTTATAAGCTATATAGAGGTAAAAGGTGAAATTCTGCAAAGATTTGATTCAATATAAGTCTGATTATTTATTGGGCTTTCTGAGACAATTCAGACCATGAAATTCAAGATGATCAAACACGCCATGATCTTTTCATTTTGGTATTTTGCATACGTAAAATCTTTCCATGGTTCATATAACCTCCTTTTGATGCTTGGATAATTTCCAAAAAACAAACAAACAAAAAAAAAAACCCCAAAAACAAAGCAAGAAGATTATTTATTATTTTTATCAAAAGCTGGAACACATTGGATTTTGAAAAACTGATTAAAGTCTTGCATCACCAGCTGCTCGCAGGATAATGAGATTTTTTAATCTTTAAATTTAAACGACTCATCTGAAGAGCAGAATATTTGCTGATTTGAGTCTGTCTTGTATTAAGTTGGTGGCAGTATTTTTAAAAAAGCAAGGATGAATTCATTATTTCAGCTTGTCAATTAGACCCAGAAGATGAAAATTTGTCCTTCAGATGCTCTTTGGTGTAACAAATAAAATCATTCTTTTTCAAAAGAAGTTGTCTGTGTCATCTCTGCACGTCTTCCGGCTTAATTAATTATTTTACCATCAGTGTCCTGATGTTGTCGCCAGATATGTGTAATTAATTAAACAGATCTTTTCTATCATCCAGATGATAGCAGAGAAAATCATCTTAAAAGTGAAGAATGTTTTCCTCTCCCCCTCTTCCCTCTTCTTCCATTTTCCCCCTCTTTCTGTCCCCCTGGCATCTGCCTTTTATTAAGAGATGTAATATCCACCATTCCACAGGGCCACTTTTCCTCAGGGCTTAAGTCTCTCTTCCTCCGTCTCATCTCCCGATTCCCCATTTTTTCTCCACACATTCATATACCAGCACACGAACAGCATGGCAGGAGCTCCATCTCAAAGAAATGAGGGGAGCAAGGGAGCAATTAAATTCAGCTGGAGACATTTTAATGTGAATTCCCTTCAAATGCAGCACTGCTCCCCTCTGGAGAAATCTCAAAGTCAAATATAGGATCTTTGATCATTTACAGCCATATGGCATAGTGAGGTTTAGACCAACATTGGAGTGTGTGTACTCGTGACGGTACGGTCAAATGATGCAAAACTATTTAAAATGGGGAACGTCCCTGGGTACAATTTTATCCTAAAAAAAAAAAAAAAAAAAAAAAAATCATAAGGGGAGTTTTACTCCAAGGCCATTTCCTAAAATATTTGCTAGATGGATTTGGTTAGAAACCAGTAGAATTATTACATCAGGGAGGTCAACTCATAAGATACCCTCGAGATTGAAAAGTCGGTAAAGTTGAGTTTGACCCTTCAGAGTTAATTGTCGCGTTTAATGAGCAGAAGAGGTTGTAGCAATGTGGAAGAAGCAGGAGTATTATTTTATATTGGAACATGGTGGCTCATAAAGGCCAAGTGCACTCTAAGGGGAGTAATTGGGGGCCGGGGGCCCCTGCTCCATGACGTAGCTGGTCCCCATCAATGGCGCATCCTGGATATTTTTTAGCGGAGTGGCCAAGACAGAAGTTAGTGTGATGTGGATCATTGTTAGATATGGTTAGAATCATTGTGTACAATAGTGCAAGGATTAAAAGAGCTTTAAAAAACAAAACTTTGTTTACCACCATACTTCACACACCCTGGTCGCCACATATATAGCACTGACTCCATTGAACAAATATATCTCTATATACAATAATAATAATAATAAAACAGAAAAAAACAACTTTAAGGGTCCTTGTGAGGAAGCTGCATACATCTCCTCACGAAGCAGGTGCTCAGTATGAGATTACACACATACATGCCCTGTACACACTTTAATATCCTTTCATTTGTGTTTCTTTAGTTTTTGTTAGTGTATTTATCCACTAATATTGGATCCTATTAGGTTGGGTAATACATTGGGTTTGGATTATTTTCAGCATGTGTTTTTGTTGCTAATCTCTCTCTCTCCCTCTGAGATGGTTTGGCTATCAGCACCTTCATGGAGGCGCACCCATGACGGTGTTAACCAGGGCATGGTGTGCTGAATTGGCTGACTGGGCACGAACCAAGTGGCCAGAGAAAGGGGGGAGGACGGGATGATGATAGTATTTATTTTTTGTATTTGCTTTATTGATTTAATATGCCAATATTAAATTCAAAGGAGGTAAAAGAATAAAAATCAAAAAACTTACAAAACAAAATAAAGGAATAATAGTGCACCTTTCAGGTTAAAAAAAAGGATTTTTGTTTGTTAATTCCCGTGTGCGCACTGATGAGCAATGAAATATAGCTCAAGATCCGAAAACATGGAAAATTTTACAGAACAATCAGTGACAAAGAAAATCTGGATCAGTTGTCATTTCTCATCCGAACCTTAATGCTGAAACACAAAACAAAACTTCGTATCTGTCTTAGAAAAAGCTTTTGAGTTTACTGTTAACATGATCCATAAAGCTGGCTTTGATTTTTTTTTTTTTTTTTTGGAAAATATCAGATCTTAAACAGACAGAGCAAAAAAAAAAAAAAAAAGAAAAAAAGAAAAGAGAGGGAGATATTTGAAAGCATTTTTTGACAGACAAAATCACAAAATAAACCTCCCTCTAACATTTCTTTGGGAGTAACTCCCAAACAATGACTTCAAATATTTTATTTTTTATTAGCCACATATGAGATGAAATTAAAATGATGATACATTTCTTTTCATCTTTGCTGGAAAGAAGACCCAACGTGTTTACATGTGTTTCATGACAGCAAAGACGGAACAAGTGGTAATTACTGTCATTATAACTACAGCTATTTTTTCTGTGTGCATTTATATGAAGGAGTTGTTTCCCCCTCAATCGTATTGCTTTTGTCAAAAGTCTAGCTTTATATTCCACCACACTTCTATAAACTTTCTAAATAAAAGAAAACTTATATAACACCAGTCAAAAGTCTGCACACACTTACCCAAATAAATTTAATCTGCAGCAACTGTGTGATGCTTTCATGACAACATGAAGAAAAATCTCTGAGAAAAGACGGTATGTGAAACATCATCTATGCCGTGAAGAATTAACCCAGCTAGCACAAGTCTATTAAAAAGATGTTAAAAAGAAGCTTTGCCCATTGTCTGATCAACATTACTTGGTTGAAAGGTGAATAAACGTCTTTCTCACCGGCTAAAAAAGATGTTTAAAAAGAGTTTGTCTACAGACCTCTATATTTGGTTAAAAAGTTAAAGGTGTAAAGATGTCTTTTTCATGATGGAGAGAAGACGATTAAAAAAAAAAGTCCCACCACTGTCCATACCAGCATATTTCAGTGCAGGGTTGCAGAGCCTATCCTGAAGTGACCCAGAGGGGATCTACCTTACTAGAAAAAGTGGACCCACACAACCAAGCTGAGGCCAAAACCAGCAATTCTCTAACTATAAAACAACCGTGCTAACCACCACACCACCATGCAACAGGCCTGTTTGTGAAACGTGAGGAAATATCTTTTATATATAATATATGAATAATAATAATATTATAAATAATACAAATAATTTCTACAAATCCCCAAACCTGTGATTCTCACATAGATTTATTTCACAAAATGTATAAACTATTGAGTAATTCGTTAACATTAAAATACAAGCTCAAAAACTTTTATTTGTATTTCAACCCATACAGACAACAGTTAAATTATCCCACCACACACTGGATAATTTAATCTCTCCTTCAATCACCAAATCTTTTTCCTTTTTTTAAAATCTGTTTATTTCAATGCTGAGCATGATTTAAAGTCTATAAAACTTTTCTTTGATGTGACATTAAGTTCAAACATTTGATAGTAATTTAAACCAACAGATTGGTGAAAACGTTCTGAATATGATTAGAATTTTAAATGAATCATTGAGAGTTTCAACAAAGCTGAACACGGAGAACGTTTGTAATTCACTGCTTGCTAAATGCACTCTTAGATTTAGAGGTTGAGAATTTGGTTTCTGTGGCTTGAAGCTCATTTTAAATCAGCTATTAAGTAAAAATGGTTGTAAATATTGAGGAAATTGAGGAAAAGGCTTTGTTTCTGTGTGAATGCTGCCTTTAAATGCCCATGGTCAGATTTTTATTCTAAGCTTGTGTCACCAAGGCCTGGTGCATTTATAAAACTACTGACCTGGCATGTTTTCAAGCGCAAAGGAAAGCAGCTAGATGTTTAAAAATATTCTCTGTTAAGGCCATGGGGAGTTGAAATAAATTTATATCCACCGAACCTGCTTCAGTGAAACTTACCCCTCTTTGAGATTGAGGAGAGAGGGTGAGAAAGACGCTGATGAGAGACAGAGCTATTGTAGTCCTTAACAAGGGAGGATGAGATAAACTTTTCACCGTAAGCGCTTTTGTTTGTGCATTTATGTGTGCATGCGCCGTAGGTGTGTCTGTTACCGCTCACTCTTCTGTACATTGACAGCATTGTGGCAGTATTAACGGGATGTCCGATGCAGACGATGGATAAACTAAAGGAGTCTCACCTGTAGTTAGTCTCTGAGTCTAGAAGATGAACAACAGAGTACACACTGCTGCTGTTTAGTAGTCAGGTGAAGAACACACTGATCTTGCAGGATAAAAATGATGCAAAAGAGATTAAAGAAAATCTACATGTTTAAACACAGAAAACAGTTTTCTGTATATATTAGGGCTTTCAAATGATTAAAAATCTTAATAAGATTAATCAAAGCTTTCAAATTAATTAATCATGATTAATCACAGTTTACAAATTGATTATAAATAATCACTGTTTGCAACTACGCCTAAAATGTACCCATTTTTACTGTATTATATCAACTAAAACAAGCCGATGGTTACAAATATTTAGTGTTTACTGACCTTCCCTTGGATAAACATCAGATGTCCAAGGATCACTAAATGCAGCATGTAATGTACTTCTAAATGTCCTTTTAGGACTTGAGCAGACCGATCTGTCCAAACAGTAGCACCCGGACTGTGAAATCCTCTACCTCTTTTTACTTTTAGTTAGTCTTGGACTCTTTGGACTGTGTCTACGTTTTTATTTGATGTATTGTGTGTACTTTACGGTCTTGTGAATTTTAGCGCCTAAAGCCTGGTACACACATAACGATTTTTTTAATCTTGTGAGATTTTTTATCTGGTCGAGACCTCACACGCGAAGATAAAAAAATCAGTTTTGATCGTACTGTTTGTGGTGTGCTCAGAAATGTAATCACGGAACAACACACACGATGATGCTGTCTGTCACGGAGGTTGCCTGTGGTTGGAGTCTCCCAGCTGTCCCTGAAGGTATCCTTCCTCCTGCGCTCCTGATTACTAATGCGCTCCACCTGCTCTGCGTGCTTTATAAACCTGTGCACAGCACCACT
>JBAFTA010000019.1:6655634-6674096 GCA_036919975.1 Melanotaenia parkinsoni | reverse complement strand
CAGCGCAGGTACTCAATATGGCGGCGGCAAGCATTCGAACGCAGTGGAACGCGTCTGTGACGTCTGCTGCAAGGCATGAATTGAATAAAAACAGGTTGTGGATTTCCACTCACGTGTAGATTCATCCAGCTGGAGTGTAAATATTTCTACTTTTCCCATTTATCCTGCAGCAAACTGTCATCAGACAAAGGTACAGATTTTTTTTTTTTTGTTTTGTTTTGGTCTTAGCCACAAGCAAAGACACCACAGAAGAAGAAAGAACCCTCCAGGGCTTTTGATGATGTGGTGGAGGCTTTTTGCATTGTGTTTTGATGACCTGGATTCTGCACATTTCCTCCCAAAAAGAAACTCCACAGCTTACCAACATAAGTGTGCTTTTTGATAAGATGCCACTGGAGATTTGCTGGCTTCATGATGCTGTTAGCTACTGTTTCTCTACATATGAAATAATTCTGCCCTGGGTGGGTGACAGTTTGTGGAAATATATCCCAATAAAACAGCTTAAACTAAATACTGACACAATTTGATCAGCTCTATTCTTCTTTAGCTTTAGATTGTGTTTTCAGCATTATAGTCATTTAGCTGATGCTAATGGTTAGGCAGTAGCGTTATCGTCCCCTGGGGGATTTCAATGCTGGTCTCCCACATGAGAGACCGATACTCTGCCAACTGAGCTAAACAGCCACCAATTCTTGTTGCTGTTTAGCAATATTGTTGCTACGTTTGAACCATTATTCAAAGTTTTCATAGGGATTCACTGGTGATGTCTTTCACCATTTGCCAGAATAAAGATCTTGGTTTGGTAGTGACCTAGGCTAAAACTGAATAATTAAACTGAAAACTAAAAACACATTTTTTAAAGTTACATTTTTATTTCAGTGAGATTTTTCATAAATTTTATTTAAATGCTGTTTTTATCCCCTGGAGTGTCTCCATTTGAGAAAGTGATTTACAGCAACATATTTGAATTAGTACTTATGCAGTGTTGCATCCAGTCTTAACTGATTAAAAGATTTGAGTCCTCACACGGCCCAGTGGGGGGAGGGCAGTCAAAATTTAAGAACCATGTTTTAACTTTCAGTTTTGTGAAGAACACAATGCAAGGGAGCTTTCATGTCCACTTTTCCCATCTTTTTTTTTGTTGAACTGTCTTATGGAATAAGATCAGATCAGAACCTGATCCCATCTCTAACTATTCCAAAGCACTTGTTCATTTTTCAAAGCTAGACTGTGATATAGTTTATCTGCTGTCTGTGGAATAATTTCAGGAGGAAGGCCACTGAAACTCTGAGAAATGCCATTGTGGGCTCATTCTGTACCTAATGTTGCTGGACTAATTGGTCAATAATTTTGTTTTTTTATTTTGTGACATTGCACAATAACTTTTTGTTCTAGTAGTGATTAATCTCATAAAAAATCTTCTTAGAAATTGTACAACCCCAATTTCAAATGTGTTCATTTGATTAAAAAAACACTTAGAAATAATTCAATCACTGAGGGCCGTTAGATTTTTTTGATGAATTAAATGATATTGCACAGGTGTTAACATTTAACTCTTGGTACATACCTTCTGTGAAGGGAACAGTTCTGGCTCCCTTCCTCTTCACTGCAGACTTCATACACAATTCAGCAAACTGCCACCTACAAAAGTTCTCAGATGACTCTGCAGTCGTCGGCCCCATCGCAGACAGAGACGACAGTGAGTACAGGGAACTGATCCAGCCATCTATTATGGTGTAGTCTTCTGGGGCAGCAGCATTTCTACTGCTGACAGGAAGAGACTGAACAAACTGGTTGAGAAGGTCAGCTCTGTCCTGGGATGCCCCCTCGATCTGGTGGAGGTGATGGAGAGGAGAATGATGGCTAAGTGTTTATCTCTGATGGAGAAAATGTCCCGCCCCATGCAGGACTTTTTAACAACACTGAGCAGCTCCTTCAGTGACAGACTGCTTCACCTGCGGTGTGTGGAGAAGAGATACCGCAGGTCCTTTCTTCCTACTGCTGTCAGACTCTACAATCTGCACTGCTCCAAGTAGCCACGCAGTTACAATGGACAACTAATAACACACACAGATGTGAAATATCAATACTGTGCAATAATGTAAATTTGTATAAATGCTTTTTTAATATACTCCTATAGATTTTTTTACATATAGACTCTTTTTTATATAGTTTTTGTTCTGTACAGTTTTTCGTTCTTATCTCTATAATGCTGTTTTCTCGCACTGGCTTTTCCACTATAACTTATCTTTTCTTAACAAATGTAATTAGCTCTTGGTTAATTAATTAATTTTTTCAGTTGTGAAGATGCAACAAGTAATTGATTAAATTTCATAGGAACTAACCAGTGACCAGTAAAACTTGCCTGTAAATAATTTTCTACACTAAGTATTGCCACACATATGAGCAGTGTATTTTCTAACAGCAGGCAAACTAAACTACCTGGAGATACACAATAGAAGTAGAAACACGTGGCTCCATGCCTCCAGAAACCCTGCCTGCAGGAAAGCACAGACAAAAGCAAAAAAAAACAAAAAAAAAACAAAACTCACAGCCATATACCCTGAACCTTCACTGTTATTATCCCCGCGTCGTCTCGGAAATAGAAGGCCATTTCTGCAGGGAAGTACCATGCAGGGGGAATGGAAGAGCCTCCCCCGTTAAGCCTTGAAAAGCCAGTGAAGGTAAATCAGACTGCAGAGGCCGCACTAACTTCCCTGTGCCACAGGAACACACACCGACCCTCACAGAAACGGACTGTTGGTGAATGCCTCCATGCATGCATGCAGCTGAGCACACGCAGTCCCTCTCCCACCTCTTACAGTAAAAGACTGCCGGCTGTTTCCCAGGAAGAAATAATCAGCGTTCTGGCTTTTATCACCCAAATGGAGCTCGCCCTTTTTCCAGAGATGGCTCAGATACCCCCACCGTTTCTCACTGTAAGATAAAGACGTGAGCTTCGATTGGTCTGTATGAATGTATTGACTCACTTGGCCAATTACTCTGCATACAGATTAGAGAGTGTTAACTTCCCTCTCCGGCTTTTACCCTTTACCATTGTTCTCTATTTTCTCATATCTTTATATCAACCCTGCTTGCCGCCCTGTCCTGTTTTCACCTCTGGTCTTCTCTGCCAGGAAACTGCCTCCCCTTTCCTTCACTTTATAATCCCACAGTCTTTATGGGGCTTGACTGCCCACTTCTGCATATTTTGCATATCTGCCACAATCCCTATCTTATTTTCCCACATCTTCTGTCATCCCACCATATCAGTGTGCGTCACCTTCTGTGATCCGGGTGACATTTCAACAGTCACGGCTGTCACGTCACTCAGAGGCGGGGGGCATCGCCCTTCGTTGCACAACAGGGGCTTGAAGGGTCCCATTAAAGTGCAAGTGTATCGCTCATACAAATGGAGTGGGTGTTCTCATTAATGTGCAGCCTTCCATTGGAGAACAGAGCTTTGAACACGGAAAGTGTGTGTGCTTCATTGAATATGCAGGAGCAGATGAGAGAGAGACAGAGAGAGAAGAGAAAAGCATCTAATTACATGACAGACTTTGCTTCTGGATCTCTGTGATTGAGTAGGGCATCATTTACTGATATTACTCCACAAAACCTTCATTAAAAGCTCCCTTTATCTCTCATGACTGACATATATTTTGCTCCACATCTTGTGAAATCTTAAGCACCATGTGTGTTTGTGTGTGTGTGTTCAGCTACTTTGACCCCACCAGGGCTGCCAATTCTGGGACATGCTTCTCGCTCTGATCCCCGGCGTTCTTCCAGGGCTACATTAGCCTCTGATATATTGACCTAGTGAACAAGTTGAAGCTTGAGTTGTGTGCCTCCTTATTTGTGCGAGTCCTTGGGGGGAATAACTAGATGTTACAAGCCTGCTGCTGTTGCCATGCAGTGGATCTCGCTTTTTTGGCCACTGGATAACAAGGTTGACTCTCTGCTGGAGGAACTCTCTACTTTCTGCTCCGTCTAGCTAAACAGACAGTGCCTCGGCTACAGCAGACTCTGTGGGCGTTCAGCTGCACTCTGCTGCCTTTCTCTGGAGAAATATTCTTCACTGTGTCGGTGGATGGTCTGGTGGGTGTGAGCAACAAAAAGGTCTTCACATGCATATATGCATGTGTGAGTTCTTGGTACCCGAAGGTTCAGATTGCAGTTATTACTGAATTTTTCGCCTGAGGGAAATAGGTACTTGGAAATATTGAACATTTTTCTAACATAAATTCATTATATATTCTAGAAACAAACTCTTATTCCTTGACAGATGGATTATTTCCTAAAAAAAAAACAGAGTTGTGTGCAAATAATTGACAGTGTCTTAGTTTGATCTTGTTCCACAAGTCCCTGGCTGCGAAACATCCAAACATCTGGTGCATTTGGAAATTGGGACAGGTGTCGAATCCATACTCTGGTATTTAACTGGGTCAACTCGGAGCACTTGCAGAATTCTAATTTATTTATTGGGAGCATTAACTTCTTGTGGAATTTGTGCATGAGCCGGCAGTCTTGGCTGCACATCAATGAGCCAGCTACAACTACAAAAAGTACAAGTAAATCTGAAGCCTCTGCACAAGAACATGTGACAAACAAGATTTTAAAAGTGTTTTATCTCCCATTTCCCATGGCAACAATCAGATCCCAACTCTGACATCTTTTGCTGCTTTTCTATGGAACTGGGGTACTGTCTTTTATAAACAGGGAGACTGGATCTAAACCGAACAAGAGCTGGCTGAGACATGCATGTTTGGTTGGAACATATCAAGGTGACGGATCTCTCTCATGAACGCAGGTCATTTCTGTGGGAACCTGTTGTTCAGAATAAATTTCAGCGCAGGGATTTCTTGTCACTCATGGCTTGTCAACCTCCAGTGTTTTTTTTTTATTTATTCTGTTGTTAGCTCCTCTTTTCACAGGCATGCATGACATTTTTCTAAACATACAGGTTTAAAAAAAAAAAAAAACATTTTTATATCAGTCTGAGAAAGGAGGCCATTAAGCTGGGAAAATGGCTACCCTTGTTTTTTTTATGACAGCTCAGACAGTTGACAGCTTGGCCGGATGTGACACGGATGCCTCATTATATCTTTATACATTCAGCAGCCACTTTATTAGGTACACATGTTCAGTTTCTTGTTAATAAGGATTTATCTAGTTAAATATAGAAGAAATTAACTACAAAAATAGCTAATCAAGCAGTCTGATACTTATTGTGTTTGGGCATGTAGACATAGTCAGATGACTGAGCATCAGAATGAGGAAGAAGAGGATTTAAGTGACTTTGAACATGACTTGGTTGTTGTATTGTAGTATTTCAGAAACTGCCGATCTACTGGAATTTTCACACATCTAGGGTTTACAGAGAATGGTCTAAAAAAGAGAAAATATCCAGTGAGCAGCAGTTGTCTGGACCAGTCAGAAGTCAGAGGAGGACGTTAGAACCAAGAACCATTCGTTACAACCAAGTTGTGCAGAATACCATCTCTGATTGCACATGTCTAACCTTCAACAATAGACAAATTAAAAAAAGGTTGCCTGGTTTGATAAGTCTCCATTTTAGCTCCACATTCAGATGGTAAGGTTATAATTCAGTGTCAACATGAAAGGACGGACCCATCCTGCTTTGCAGCAATGGTTCAGACTAGTGGTGGTGGTGTAACGGTGTGAAGGATCCTTTAGTACTAACAAACACCACAGTCTACCTGAGTATTGTTGCCTACCATATCCATCTATTTATGACCACAGTGCGGCATCTTCTGATGGCTACTTCCAGCAGGATAATGCACCATGTCACAAAGTTAAAATCATCTCCAGTACTCCAACGGCCTCCACAGTCACCAGATCTCAACCCAGTAGAGAACCTTTGGGATGTGGTGGAAGGGGAGATTCGCATTGTGGATGTGCAGCTGAGAAATCTGCAGCAACTGTGCACAACCAAAGTCTCAGATGAATGTTCACAAAAATCTAGATAACTCTGTGCCATTAAGAATTGGTACTTGCAAGGTATATCTAATAAAGTTGCTGGATACTGACTCTTCCATACAGGCTTTGCAAATTACAGTGTGACCTTTTTCACCTTGTTTCTCTCTTTTACTTCAATCATATTTTCTTTATATTTTTCTTCTTTAGAGAATCATCTAGTAAGCTGTCAAAGTCACTCCAGTTGGTCTGAGATGAACACAAATCTCAGATGCCTATGCCACATCAACAAAACAACAAGCTCTCTTTTTGCCCTATAAGGAGACATCAATTTCCCCTGGTCTGGTTATCTGAACAGTAACTGTGCAGACTGATGGTCAATCACAACCACATCACACGCTTTGAGCGAAAAATAAATTAAAGTCTGTTCGTCCATGCATTCCTTTTCAAAACCAATACCTTTCCAGTAGAAGTGTTAAGACTTCAAGAGAGAAAAGGAAGAAAAAAAAAAAAGAAAAGAGTAAGAAAGCCCAGAAAAGCGTTGATGCTTCAATGGATTTTCTTTGAGGAGCAAAAAGTACAGTAATGATTCTAATATAGATTTTTATCACTGAAAGTGCAAAATTACATGATGGCTTTCTGGAATTTCTGTCCTTTTTATCTGCATCACAAAAGCAAAATTGGAGAATTCATTGCAAGTTTTGCCACATTCCCTCTGCTTGAGGTGGTACATTTCGCCAATAGGGACTGTTTTATGAGCTTTGGAATCAGCACAAATCAGTGCCAGTTATATTGTGTTAGCTGTGATGAATGTCATGTGTGTTTCACTTGGTTATTACAAAAGTTTTCCATTTTTTTATGTTTTAAAAAGAAAACATTTTAACAGGACATATAGCAAACGTCTTATGTAATATAGGCAACATAAATAATTCAGTGAATTTACACCAGAGCACTTTTAATTACAGTTTTCAAGAATTGCATGCTACAGATCACACTGTAATTGAGATATCATTCTTGCTCATATTTTAAGGTTTGGTCTGTTTAATCCTGAAGAACAGTAGCTTATAGCCTAATGACTATTTTAATTTTTAATTCTATTTAAATGACTTCATTTTATATGGATATTGTTCTTTAACTAACTTGCTTCCATGCAGATTACAGATTCTGATCACTCAATATAAACTGCTCAAAATAAAGAAAACACGATTAGCATGTAACTCAGTCACACTTCTGGGATATCAGTCTGTCCAGTTAAAGTAACACTGATTGTAAATCAGTTTCACCTGCTGTTGTAAAAATGGAACACACAACAGGTGGAAATGAGAATGAGGTTTCTATTGAAGCCTGTTGCTGTCACCCCAGAAATTAGAAAACAACTGGACTTTATCATGTTATATCTTATTGAAAAAAACATAAAAAACATTAAGCATAATTTTGGCCATCGCCATTGACCCCCTGGTGCTCCATAACTGTGGGGACTCTGACTGTAGCCTTCTTTAGACTTCTTTCTGGTGGGCACATGGTTGCCCCTGTGGTGGACTGCCTTGGTTCCAATCTTTGTGGTGGCTTGTGGTTGCCCGGTGCTTGGGGCCCTTTCTGTCTGCTTTTGCATCAGGTTCTGTCTACTCAGGTTATCAAGTCGCAGATTGTCTTCCAACAGGTGCTCCCGATGATTGTCTGCTGTGCTGTCTTACATGTTGCTTAGGATGCTTAGGTTTGAATGTACATGTGACACACACACTGTGTGGTCACACTGTGTGGTTTATTTTTACTGGTTAGTGGTATTTTTGTATGAATGTTAAGGAATTAACAGTTCTGCAGTGACAAGCTGTGTTTGCTATTTTGCCAGTAGGGGGCAGTGTGGCGCTTTGCTTCTCATTTGTTTCTGACCCAGTATGACGGTTTCCTCTTACGCAACTTCCCCATTCGGCTGAACGAAGCTGCACTGAAAAGAAGCACGACCACCATCTTTCCTCCTGTTTTATACATGTTAGTAAGTTACTAAAGCCCGTTGCTGTGTGTACCTGAAAGCCAAAATGTTATTTTGCACTCCAAATGGCTTGATGAGAACATGTAGTTCTTGTATAATGTTTAATGTAAATAAAACGTCATCACATCAGCGTGTACAAGATGGCGGCATCTACTATGGTTGTCTGAATTAGAAACTCCTGAACTGGCTCTCAGAAATTTATTCTGGTGTACTGTTATGTTTATATGTGGACAGCACTCAAAAGTGTCTAATAACATGTTTAGTGTAACAGCTGGTTTTGTATTGGTCTAAAGTTTATGGAACTGCTTTGATTATTCCAATAATATGTGCTTATTATTTCTGAAATATGCATTGATGTGTTCTTGATATTTGGAAGCAGAAAAGGTATCTGAAGCTGCACTGCAAAGAAGCACGGCCACCTATCTCATCTTTTCTCCTGTTTTATACAGGATTTACCTGTTATGGGCTCGTACCCCAGACTGGACTTATACAGTTTTTTTTCTATCTTTTGTAACTTTATCCCACTTCCCCTCTCATTACTCTCTTCTTTTTGCTTCTGTTCTTGCTCTTTGTTTAAAAATGTTTGTTCCCCCTGTCAGGTGCAGCATTATGCAAATGCAACAATAAACAAATTTAAAAATACAGAATAATACGTAAGTATCAAGGGGAGCTTTATATCCACAAAGCTTTATATCCTCTTGGCAAAGCAAATTTGATCTGCACAACAGTCATTCTGCTGTCGTGATGCTGGACAGGATATGGTCAAATAAAAAAAAGAAAGTTGGATAAAACTAAAAGATAAAAATGTCACAGTGGAAACTGATACCAAGCTTTCTCTGATCCTTATCCTAGATCAGAGAAAAGGCAAGCTGCACTTTAAAAGTACAAACTTTTTGTTCCCCTACATCTATGTACCCTCTCATTTGCTCAGGATTTAAATCTAATGTAAACTGTGGGTTATCAGGTGAATCACGTACCCTTCTGATATGAAAATGTGGATGTATTTATGTGTGAAATTGCTTTTTCATGTGCCTAGGATGAGAAAATAAGATTTTATTTAAACAAATGACCAAACCTGATCAGGACAATACAGCTGAGGCTCCAAAGCAGAGGATACAGTCACATTTGGAACGAATGAGGGAAATGTCAGCTGTGAGTCCAGAATAACAATGAGACTCCAAGTTTTCTTCATTCCCGATAAATCCAAAGGACAAAGCCAGAGATTATGTAGGATAAGCTGGTATCAGAAAACTTTTTTTCTTTTAAATATAGGAACTCGACGTCTTTGCTACTTAACATGGCCAGTTTTTTTGTTTTTTTAATGAATAACATGCAATTTAAGTTAATAGATTTAAATTCGTCAGGATTGTCCATTTACTGGCTGAATGATAAACAAAGCTTAGTGTTTCCTCACCTCCTTTGCCACCCACATACACTTTAACAAACACGCACATACACTAAAAGACATGTTAGCTTATCACTTCAGCTCAAAAGCCTGTTTAGGGTAATAGCAGCACACTATACTGTGCATTAGTTGGCCAGACGCCTCTTTACAAGAGCACTTGAGAGCTTTGAGTTACGCGGTCCTTAAGCCCTCGAGTGGTGAACAGGTACAAGAGGAAAGCTGAGACGCTTCACGTTCTTTCCTCTTTAGATGAGCTTACAGAAAAGGGTGAAATGTGGTGTGAGCATTCGCAGTGAAATACATCACTGCTGCAGACGGCCCCGGTGCAGATCAAAGCAGGACGGCTGCTCGGAGGTTTCAAAGAACCGCCGTCATCTCATTACAACCACAGCTTTCATGTGTAAGGTTGATGAAACAGAATGTTACAACCCATCTTTCCATCATTCACTAGCTACAGGATAATTTAGTCTGTGAACTATATTTTAGGCATTCCAGAAACATTCTCACAAATGGCAGTAATATAACTAAACAGGACTCAGTTGCACACAAAGGAATGCTCCTTTCTGTAGAGAAACCTTCCATGCTTAACCTTAACTGTGAGAGCAGGATGCTTTTTTGAATGATATTAAAACTATGGGAAAATGTACACTAAGAAATCAATAAAGAGCTGCTTTGCTGAAATAAAATGATCATTTTTATATAGAACAAATCATTTTCTGCTGTTTTTCTGAAATAACATTTTTGTTAAAATTTTAAGAGACAACTTTTTAAAAGAAAAATTTGCTGTTTTCCAATGATTTATATATAATTTACAATTATATTTTTTCTTCTCTGCTTTTAATTAGCAAAAACACTCACCATGATGAGTAGAGGAGGCTGCTGATTCAAGACATTTTTCACAATAGCTTCTTTGTAGACGAACAAATTAGCAAGTGTAAGTGATAAAGGAGTTCTCACTATGAACCGTGAGAGAATGACAACCACACCCTGTACTTTTACCCTATCCTTTCCAGAGTTTCTCAATCCAGGTTTTGAGGACCCCCTGCCCTGCATGTTTCACTCTACTTTAACACCCCTGAATTAAATGAATGGCTCATTAACAGGCTGCAAAGAACTTGATGAGGACGTGAATTAATTTGAATCAGGTGTGTTGGAGTAGGAACGCGTCTAAGACATGCAGGGCAGGGGGCCCCGAGGACCTGGATTGGGGAACATTGCTTTAGTCATTTTAGCATGGTAACCATTTAAAATGGCACAGCAAAGTAGAAAAAAGTATATGAATGACACCTGAGAAGGGCAGGAGGTAGCATTAACGGTCCTCTAACTGTAGCCTCTAGTGCAGCAGAAACTTAGCTAGTAGTCATTTCTCACGGAGAATGTGCACCTGATGTCACTGGGCTTTTTTTGGGGGGGGGGGGACTCAGCCACTATTTACCTCAACACTTTCAGGTTTCTTATTAGTAAACTGTGTTAAAAACACTCCAAAAACACACTAGAATGAAACATCCTCACTATGATAAGCTCACAAGAAAGGTGAAGCTTTAATATGATGCAAAAACACTAATAAATAACTATACTGTTAAAATCTGCTGAACAATGAGTCCAGGTCAGGTTTTTATTTTTGTATTTTCATCACACCAAGGTTTGAGAGAACTGTAATTTCAGTTCTCTGTCCTGTACATGCTGCAGAATTGACAGTAAAGCTGACTTTGACTAAATGTGTTGCCACCAGTTTCAGTCTCATACATCATTTTGGTGTAAGTTCCTACATCTGTCATGAATTTAAAAATTACCGATGGTCAAATGTTCATGCAGCCATTCTACAAACTGTCTGCTGCAACTACACTATCATACATCACACAAATACATATTCTGTATACATGTGTGGATTTATTTCTGATAAATGAATGTAATCTGGGTGTTTATAAAAGGAAAAGACGTCTAAAATATGCAAGATTAACTAATTATTTTATTCATCTTGTTTAAACAAAAAGAAGTAAAATTAGCATAGCAGGCAAAAATATGTAAAAGTAAATTAATTTATAACAAGAATAATAATATATACAAAAGACAAACTACTGGATCTGATGGCAGAGTCACTGAAACGTCGGAACAGTCCTGAATGTTGTGACAGGATGTCTCATAGACCACTGGGACTCGCTTTAATCAGACAACGACAAACATAATCTAGTTAAGGAAAGTGATGTTCTCATCTCAACATGGAAGTTTCATCCAGATTAGCAGCATTTCCTTTAAAATCCTGCAACTAACAACCCTTTCTACATGAATTCTCAGGTGTACCACCTCACCTGAACTTTCATCTTCTTCACAAGATAAATTAAGATGATCTTTTATTAGTCCCACGTGTGGAAATTCACAGGATTACAGCATATAGCTGACATGCTGTAAATGCAGCCATCTTTGCTTCTGCTAACATAAAGCCCAAACTGTCCTTTATTTCCAAACCACGAACAGCCAGAACCACATCACGCTGAAAAGTTTCTACAGATGTCCACTGTTCTGACGTGTTTACCACTGCACTGCCTTCAAGACGGAAATGGAGGATGAAAATACGCTGGTTAATTTCCTTTTGTCATGGGACAATGTCACCTTGTCTCTTTGGCATCTTCTGACTGCACCATGCTCAGGTGCTCCTTGCCATATGGCTGTTAATAGTCTACAGATTGAATTTAATCAGATGTTGGTTTCTCTGTTTAGCCGGAATTTGGTTCTTATTGGACAGAAAACCAAATTCATTGTCTTCTCCAGGACTCACTCTCAGCTCACATCCTCTGTTGTTACCTTATCTGGAGATAACATTAGAAAGGTCTCATGTTATGGTATTAAGCTCTCTTTCCAAGTCCTGGTTAAAAAACAAAAAGTGACTAAAATCGGGCTTGTGTTTTATTACTGAAATAAGCCTAGTTTTAACTTTACTGAAGGAAAAGTTATGTGCTGGCAACTATGGTGACACTATTTATATGCATGCTTTGTCTGTGCTCAGCCTTGACTCTGTTTATCTCTAATTCCTTACCCAATACACATCATCGTGAGCTGTATAATCTGGTCTCCTGGCCCTCTCTGACCTTTAGGAGAAAACAACATTGGTTAATTTTAGTCTACAAAACTGTTATGTTTGAGAAGTTTATTAATACCAATCAATAACTTTTATAATGTGTGTTAATTCAGACTACTGCTGCTTAACAACAAAAAATCTGCTAAACCAGGTCATATTAATTTGCACCTTGGTCCTGGAATACTCTCCAGGATTCCTTTAAGTTCAGTAACTTGGTATCTTTTGGACAATTTAAAGCTTTTTATGTGTTTAGCATTTTTTTTTTTTTATTGTTTTATCGTGTGTTCTGTAGACCGGACACGCATACCGTCTTGGGCAGGTCTCCCTCAGAAAAGAGACACTAGTCTCAAGGGACTGCCTGATTAAATAAAGACTTAATAAATAAGATAATTAAGTCAATTATAGCAGTTTTTGCATCATGCTTTAAATAAGTTTCATTCAAAGTAGTTTGAAACTAAATGAATCACATGCATGAACTTATGTGTGATTGTATAAACTTCCAGAGAAATTCTAATAAAAAAAGTCCAACTACACAAAGTTAGAGCATATTCATTCTCACCTCAGAGTGCTGTTAAAGCCTACCCCTGAATCTTTACAAACTGTGCTCTTACATTAATGTTAAGTATCTTTTATAATGAACCAAGGCAGAAAATATTGGAGAAAGAATTGATGAGAAACACTGAAGATCTCTTTTCTCATTGTTTTTTTACTTAAAAGTAGATTCTTAAAAGGCAGCTCACTGTTGATAGAGAGAAATGCATATGTTAGGCAGGAAAAAGAAATACTGGAAAATGAGCTATTTGAATTAAAGTGCTTGTACGCAAAGTTCTCAAGGTAATTTTTCTTTACATCGTTTTCTGTGGAAAAATGAAACCCATTACAGCAAGTCTGCTACTTACATTAAAGAAAGACATTGAACATCTTCTTAATCTTTCTACACTTTGAGGTTTAATTCAAAAGAGTGTCCTTTCTTTAAAAATGAGACTTCTGAAATAATGCACAACTATACGCTTTGTTTTCATAAAGTGATCCTTTTGTCCATGCTGCTTTCAAATGACTTCTTTCAAGGTTTCCACCTGGAGCAGCTAAGTAGCAAACATTTCCCAGAGGTTGGATTGCTAACACAGGCAATTTCTGGCAAGGTGTCAGCCTGAACAGGAGAGGGATCAATTGGGGCTAGAGGGAGCTGTGCCACCTCTGTAGGGCCTCAAGCTAATTTGGCCCCACCATTTAAGACACCCAGCAGCTCCTGCTCCCCACCCTTGACCTACCCCTGACTTCGTTACTGTATTGACAGTCAGCAGCTATTCCCCCTCCACCTAACTCGCCTGGACTGCCTTTTTATTCTTTCCTCTTCCCTTAATTTTTTCCTTTGTGTTTCAGGGTGTTGCCGGGTGGATCGCGACCTTAGGATGCCATTCTAAATATACATGAAGAAAACTGAACTGGCTTTTTTCTTCTTGCTGTATAAGTGCCAATATTCTGATCAATCTACAATAAGACATGAAAGTAAAGAAAAGAGTATTCAGTTACTTTTTATTGTGCATCAAATGTACTTATATACAGGGCTCTAAAAGGGTTAAAATAGCACTACATATCTTTCTGGCTTTAAAACCCTATTATTCTGACTCATTTTAAGTACAGTGACATTTATAATGTTCATTCCTGAAGCTGTGTTTACCCAGCAGTGTCCCAAGACTGAGAAAAAGCACTTCCCGACACATCACTTTACTGCAGCATTTTGCTTTTTGGTACCGAGTGGTACGTCCTCCTTTGTCTAGGGGTCTGAGGACGGAACATAGAGTGAGTCGAACACCGGATAAAGTAAATGTTCACAATTTATTTGTCACAATTTAACATAAATGGGTTCGCAAACAAATACATGTTATCCAAATGTTGACTTGTCCAAAAATAAACAAAATGTAATACAAACCAAACCAAACTAAAAGTGTCCCTTAGAGGGTTACCAATTATAATTTATCTAATCAAAACAGAAAATGTCCCAAGTAACATGTTACACGCACACAGGTGGTTATACAAAACAAAACAACCAAAATGCCCTTTTTATCTCAAGCAGGGACGCCAATTCAAACTCTATAGGCTTTAACCATTACAATGTTTAACACTAAATACGAAATTCCTTCCCACAACAAGACATAAAGTCACTCCCAAACAAGCAAACTGTCCCACAGTCCAGTTGCTGGCAGACTGCGTACCACTGTCCACAGTCTGCCCCGGTTGCTGGCGCAGGTGCAGATTTAATGGAAGATGTCTCCAAGGATTGGTCGGCCTTCCCGGAAGCATGCCATCTGTGGGCCAATCCGGCATCGAGCAGGCAGATCTGTACTGTCAGTCTTAATTTGAACGGCTGCAGCTCCTTGGGTTAATCAGCGCTTCAGTCCCTTTTGGCTGTAGAGCTGTCAGCCGTAACACCGAGTCACATGCTAGCAACTGGATATCAACACACTGGTTGTTTTGAATGCACAGCATGGCTGCTCAAGCAAAGAAACAGAGCAAGAAACAGGACAAGAGTCAACACTGGATTGACTTTTACTGGCTGTAGAGAGCCCAGAGAAGAGGACAGATGCTGAATTAACCTCCGTTAGGGGGTACACAAGTATGGAAATTGGTAAATCTACATACTCACTGAATGTGCAGCTGAATGAGAAATGACATTTAAATGAAGTAAGTGATACGTAGAAGGAAAAACAAAAAGCATCAGTGGTTGGATGGTGTAATGAACAAGGCTGGTTAGTGACTGGTCAGTAAGTTATGTTTCTTGCGGCAATCAATGGAAGCATTTTAAGGCAAAACACTACAGGTGAATAGAATCAAATTCACCAAAAACAGCTGTCGCCTCAAAACCCTCCTGGTTTATTCCTCACATTAAGAATGTTTATTTATTTATTTATTTATTTGGCTTTGAATGAGATATAAAAAACCCTCCTGTAAAACCTTTAAGAAAACAAACACATCTGAAAATAATGATTTGTCATCCAATTTTTAGGAAATAATAATAATAATAAAAAAAAAGAAAAACAAGTTTTTCACATTTTTAATTTTTCATTTCAAAGATAAAAACATAAGCCCCATGACATGATTTGACCCATATACAGATGTTATCAATAAATGAGTTTTATTTTAAAGTGCAGACTAACAAACAGTACAATTATAATAATATACTATAATAATATTATAATATATTAATATTAAAATACTTTATACAGGATTAGTTGTAGCCAGCTGGCAATGTCAACATTGTTCAGTATGAGCTGTGCGTGCAGCACATGTCATGTTAACGATAACATGTGAACTAATGTCTTCATCATACCATCATGAATGTTGGCTTTGAAACTGTGTGCCGATAACAAGCCAGATGGTCCCTTTTTTAAATGCAGTGACACATGATGGCCTGAGGATAGCTGCTATTTAGTAGTTTTGTGCCTGCAGATCCCTTTGGATTCTCTGAATTTGTTTTAGTGATATTAATGTTTATATCTTCGATGACATTGCCAGATTAATTTTAGCTTGACAGACTCTGCTTCTCTGGGCTTTAAATCCAATCATGTTGCTGACCTGTTGCCAATTATGCAATTAGCAGTGAAGGTAGTGTTGCCAGATCTTGTGAGAAACACAAACAGTCATATCTAAGAGAATTTTAAGGCAAATGCTTTAGGTTCTCAAAAAAAGAAGCAAAAACAGGAGAGTTTACATAGTAGTCAGTGGATGAACTGTGGTTTAATGAACATGTTTTTCTGGAGTTCTTTGAAGATGGATAAGATAATCAGAGGTGGAAGGAATATTTTTATCCTTTATGTAAAGGCAAAAAAGGCTAGAGTAAAATACTTTGTTCAATAATAAGTGAAATTCTTGAACTGAAATTCCTACTACAGCAGGCCTACAAATATGAAATGTGCTTAAAGAAGCAAAAGTATCCTAATTAATTAAAATAGCCCTTTTCAGACTTAAATGTCCTATAATTAGATCATAATTTTTGATTCACTTATCTGCACACCACTTAATTAGAGCACAGAAGCTCATTTTAAATAAACTGCTAAGTGGGTTAATCCATTAAATTGCCTGATAAATGTAATTGATTTATACTTCATTTGAATAATCAAAATCTGAATAAAAATTGTCAGAGAACCTTAAAAATAAGTGAGGTCTAGAAATGAACTACTTACCCTCAAATATACCCTCAAACCCAGTTTTACATCTATGAGCCCCAGTAAAACCATCCGTGCAGTGTTTTCCTGTGATGTGTGTGCATTTATGCCTCCATGACTGAATATGCACATTGGACCTCATTCACCAACTGTTCTTACTAACAAACTAACAAAAAAGTAAAAACAAGATTAAATAACATTATAAACAATAAGAACTTTTAAGAGCGACAAGGATAAAAATACAGATAAAAGATTTCAGGTAAATGATAAAATAAAATAATTCATAAAAACTGTTTACTTGGGTAAAACAAAACAATAAAATGAGAGCCACATAAATAGGCGGTATTTAAAATAAATATAAAGATATATGATTAAATGAGTGAAATCTATACTCTATATTAATACAAAGACAGAAATACTCACTGATACCGATTCCTCTGCTTTTGGAAACAGGATTATTCTGTCATTCATTCAAGTACAAGCCACAGTTAAGACAGGATTCAATCGTATTGCTGGTTCCTTCTAACAATATCAGTGCAATAGACTGCACACGTGCACATTAAAGCACACTCACCAGATCTGTTCCTTGAACTGCAAGAATATCACTCCATAAATGTCCAAGTCACCTATGACTCCCAAATCCACCTGCTGAGTGTGGCCTTTAACGCTTAAAATTTACGAGGGCGGTGTCTTTTTTAATGATTAGTTTTATTAGGATATCAGGATCATGCCCTGGTCCCTTGGTTAATAACACCATAGACTAACCCACTGATTCAACTGGGGGTTTTATTCCATCAGAAGCACCACTCACTCCATCGATGCACTGCAACATAAAGGGTTGCCTCAGCAGGTGGCAATTTTATTCACAATCTGTAGAAGGTACAGTAGGCTATGTAATAAAAATAATCCTACAGTGTAGCTTCCCGCCCTACAGTCATGGTATCAGACTACAGGCTGCTGTCCAAGTTTAGGGGTAATTAATTCCCTGTTTGTACGTAAAACTGCTTTCATATGATTTGAATCTCACTGTGTGGTTACTTACAACCATGCGTACCCTGTGAAAGGACAGTCAGGTTTCAGTGCTCATTGTTCTTTTGGCATTATGTTTTTCTTACATTTTATGGGCATTTTGGGGGCATTGACCTATGCAAAGTAAAGACAGCTCGTCCGTCCTTTCAACGTATGAGAGACTGGCATTCATCAACATTTGAGGAAAGATAATGATCTACAAACATGTCTGTGAATCTGATTAATTTTTTTGTAACAAACTTGAATGAACTTGAATGAGACATGTCTTTAAAAAGTTCCCAATTGATATTGTATTCATTTCACTTCTTGCTGTATTTTTTCAGCATTTTCTGGACAGGAACTGCAAAGCTAAGCTTTTAAACCTGCAGGAGTAATTAAGGCTCATTTATGCTCTACGCTAAAGCATAAAGACAGATCCCCCTATACGTCTCCTGCATCCTTTACAAAGGTATTTTTTGTGTTTCTGTACAAAATAATGAGGCCAACACCGGCCAGCTGTCGTGTTAACATGGCACCAATGTAATAATGTGTTTAGGATTCAGTCACAAGCTGCCTGTAAAAAATATTACCTTGCTCATGGACATATTTTGTTATGTTATGTGTGTGTTCACAAGCCTGTTTAACATGTTTAAAGTCACTGATGCGTTTGCACTTGAAACAACCTTTGGAAACCTGGACTTTTAAAATGCTGTGGTGCGTTTGAACTGGAATAAAAGAGGTTGATTGTCACTGTTAACCGAAAAACATGGAAAACGCATTTATTTGCAAATGTTACATTTTTTTTTAAATAAAATACTCATTAAACATGATGATGACTTGATGCAGGAACAGCATGACATTCTCCTGTCGCCTTATATAT
>JBAFTA010000019.1:6635715-6650677 GCA_036919975.1 Melanotaenia parkinsoni | reverse complement strand
TAATAGTTCAGTATACGGAATGTCCAGGGGGCATCCAGGTAAATGCCCCCCAAACATTCCGTTAAGGATGATGGTTGGCAATGGAGAGAGCTTTCAGAAAAGAGGTTCAGCAGGCCATCTGCAGAGGTCTGTGTATATGTTGGCCGTCGGCAAACTGTAGAACATAATGTTCTAAGACTGGATTTCCATCCTATTCTTTAATTATATTTTTCCTAATAGATTAGCAGCAGATTTAAACCCACCTACACCAAAATCTCATGTGTTTGCTAAATAAATGCCAGCCTAATACAGAAGCTTCAGCAGGTTCCTGTTGCCTTTCTGTCATCTCCAACCAGTCTGCCCATTCTCCTCTGACCTCTGACATCCACAAGGTATTTTGTTCCAGACAACTGCTGCTCACTTGATATTTTCTCTTCTTCAGGCAATTGTCTGTAAACCCTAGAGATGATTGTGTGTGAAAATCCCAGTAGATCAGCAGTTTCTGAAATACTTAGACTAGCCTGTCTGGTACCAACAACCATGCCACGTTTAAAGTCACTTAAATTTGAACTTCATCATGTTATCTTGACCATGTCTACATGCCTAAATGTATTAGTTGCTACCATGTGATTTTCTGATTAGCTATTTGTGTTAACAACCAATTAAACAGTAATAAAGGGACGTGTTATTAGATGCTGATCTTATGTAGTTTGTACAGTATAAGACTCATACAGTTACAGTGAAAGCCCCCTGAGGCTGCAGCCTTCACTGTCAAGCATGTTAAAATCTCTACAATATAGCCTGACTGTATGTTGCATACAATATTTTTCTAAGCTTTTACATCTAATTCTTCTTTAAGTAGCAGTATTATATGTTTTGAACCAGAAATCTTACTTGTGTCTTTAATCAGCTGAAAAACTGTCAGTTTGTGTGTTTCTGCACAGTGACAAACCTCTTAGATTTGTTTCTTAAACGAGCTTCTACTGTCTTCCCTTTCTTGTTCATCCCTCTGATGGAGACTTGTTTACGCCACAAAACTGAACATCCAACTGTCCAAAATCATAAGAGTAACATGTTTGAGTTCTACTTCCAGGAGTCGATTTTCCTTTTACTGTGTCACATTAGGAGCTTCATTTCTGCTGGCAGACTCACTGCTGCTGAGCACAGAAATGATCTCAACTCCACCACAAATAAATCCTTTTTGAAGTGTATATTCTCAACTTGAAAATATTAAACATTGTTTATTATCAATAAAACATGAGGCAGGCTTTCACAACA
Source organism: Melanotaenia parkinsoni (assembly GCA_036919975.1). Lineage (NCBI taxonomy): Eukaryota > Metazoa > Chordata > Actinopteri > Atheriniformes > Melanotaeniidae > Melanotaenia > Melanotaenia parkinsoni. The sequence continues at coordinate 6,649,420 of JBAFTA010000019.1, read as the reverse complement.
TCTTTGATCTGAGGAAACCTCTTGTCTGTATTCTGAGTATGTTTCAAGCTTCAATATTCGTTGAAAAGAAGAATATTGGGAGTCTGTATCTGTGCTCTTGTACTTTGTCCTTACTGGGTTGTGTGTGTTTGATCCCAAGTGCTTGACTGGTTGTGTGTGTGCTGAGCTGTATGGGAAGACTGAGTGGACAGTGGGGGTTTTGACAGAGGACCATGTGTAACCCATGTAAAATTCATGCGCTGTGCTGCTTTTACAAAAGAGCCTTTGAATGGCTACCAGGGGAAGATTACGCTGGTACTAGAGGAGGACAGAACTGAGGAAAACAAGACAGAAAAGAAAGATGAATGAAGCTGAAGCGAGCATCTTTAATTTAATGAGTAGCATTATTAGCCATTAAAGATGTCTGAACTCCACTAAAAACAAAATGTTGAACTTAAATACATTTAGAAAACAAAGTAGTAACCATATTTAACAACATATATTTTTCTTCTTGATATAGCATGTAACTAAGGAAGTGTGCAGGACAATTCATATTCCATTTATGAACAGAAACGTACATTTGCTGGAATTAGTAATAACACAATGAGCCACGTGTCCTGAAGGTAAACCAACGGACTGAATATGGTATTCTGAGTGAAAGTCACAGATGAGATGTACATTTATGGATTGGTGTTGCTTGTAGTTACAGTATGGTAATGCATCTAGAGAGGGTGCGTTAAATTACACCTTTGTGGTGGTAATGCTGAAGCAGCAGTAAATATCCTATGTAAAGGGTGTTAGCTGAGGCGTGCTTTAGGTCAATAAGTAACACAACCAACAATGGCTGCAGATTGCATCGTTTACAGTTAATAGAGCTAAACTGAAGTTTGGTGTTAGTGCAGTGTTTGATGTAGGTCACTGATGATTTGTAAAATAAGACAGAGTGGTGTAAAATAAAACAAATTTAAACATAATATTGCCTTTTCAATATTGCACTGTAGTGGCACTGAAGGAAACATGATGACATATCTTTTATTTAATTTATTTAATGCAAACATCTTGCACTTGCACATGTGCTCCTGAGTCAACACACCTAGACGTAAATTCCTAAGGGATAACGTTTAGTCAGAACTGTGTAAGTGTCCAGTAAAACTTTCTGCCTAAGAACAGTTACTGAATAAAACCCATCCAGTGCATTTAATTCTGTTCATTTAGCTCAGGCGCTGTGAGAAAATACTTTAGGTGCTACATCTACTAATGTTCTGGAAATTGGGAGAAAAGGTAAGTGTGGTCAAAACGGTCAATTTGAAATTGACCTCAATTAAATCCTCTTAACTTTAACAGCACCCTTATAGTGCATGCAGTGAGTGTGGTGTACATATGGGGTGGCTTAGTGATACAGTTAGGATTGTAAGTGAACAGTGAATCATGCACGTTAAATGCTTTAAGATGAATTGCAGAGTGTGTATATGCAAAGAGGTGGAGCAGGGGTTCTGGCAAGTCAAGTGGCTACTTGAAAAGGTGTTAAAACAAGACTTAATGCTCAACTTGTCTTTATTTAAGTTTTCTGTCATTAAAGGAACACACACATTATAATTATTATTATTATTTTGTTAAAAAAAAAAGAAAGAAGAATAAGAAAAAAAGACACCATTCACATTGCCCTTAATTCCTGACCCTGAGAGGAGTTTCCAGACAGACTTGGCACAGGCTTCATTGGGTGATGACTCTTTCTGTCATACTATTAACTGGAAGGGCTGGCTTATTCCCCACGGGGCTCATTTGATCACATTGTAAGTTATAGGGTTTCAGAAAAGATATCCTGCATCCTATGATTACTCTCCAAATTTAGAAAGAAAGTTAATGCAGCAAATCTTGGAGCGGACAAAAGAACAATTAAGTAATACGGTGTTGGTACTGTAGGAACTGATTAAAAATCCAGATGTTTCACTCCACATAGCACTGACCACCATGAAGAAACTAAAGAACATTTTACTGCTGAACACAGTGAAGACAAACTAAATGATGAGATAAGGTGTTGAGCAAAGAAAAATCACACATATTGGCACCTAAAGGTTATTAATTAATAATTAGGCGTGCTGTTTATTACCACATGCTAATGCTAATCACAAGCTATCAACAATTTGTCAAGTTTCAGCTAGTGTACCATGCTAATTAGTACATTTATTTATATATTTTTTTACCACAAATGCCATAAAAACACCTAATATTAAGATGGTTTTTGAGTTTAGAAAAAAATGCTGCAGTTGAACTAATCATTAGATGGTTCAGCTAGTGACATACACATTAACTGCAACGTGGACAGCTGAACACATCAGACTGCAGGAACATCACATGGAAGGGCTGTAGTCGCTGTCACAGTCGGTCCAAGAATGTAGAAGGTACATGCTAAAAAAATCTCTTGATAATGGATAAGCTTTTCCAAATTTGGGACTTTGGTGTTACACTATTAATGCTACATTTAATGACGAATAGGCATTTTAAATTTCCAAATTGGAAAAAAAGCAATGAAAATGCTGACAGAAAGCTAGGATTTCCTAGCTACAAACCCGATTTAACCATGAATTTGACATTTTACAATAATTCCTTTAGAAAGGAAGCTGAAAAGAAGAATTATTCTAGATTATTTTGTTCTACAGAGAGATAGATGAAGACACAATGTGACAAATTCAACCAGGACACTTTAATACAAACAAGCAACTCTGGTAGTTTTGTGATTAGCATTAGCACGTGGCAACAAATAAATAAACAGCAGGTTCTTTCTGCAAAAACATGAAACTCAAGTATGATTAAAAGATTGTGCTGAATTATAGAAAAACAACTGATCCATGATACGAAGCAGAGAATCAAGTTGTTTCCTACTTTTATAAGAATTTATAGCCTTTCCATGCAATGTTACTGCTGTCAGATGTCTTATTATGTGTTATTGTATGTGTTATGTGTTATCATATGTGTTACTACAACTAATCTGTCTTAATTCAGTTGCAGAATTTTGTTACTAAAACTCAAACCTTACTGTCAGAAATATTTTTACTGGTACACACTTGAAATTAATTTACATTCAGCAGCTGAATACGTAACTATTTAGATGTATGGGCACAAAGAACAGGAAGCAAGAAGAGTAAATTATCATGGGCGCTCATGCTTGCTTCTATACTTTTAGGCTTGTGTGAAAGGATTACCTTGACATTATGTGTTTAAGATGTCTAAAAATAATTAGCTTGGTGAGGTTTACTACTTTGAATAGCTGGTGATTAGCATTAGCATATGGCAACAAATAATTAAAAAACAGGTCTAATTATTCCCCAACATCTTTTGGTGCTAATATTTGTGTGAACAAGTGATTTTTCTTTGCTCAACACTTTTTTTCCGAGTGAATAGACCTTGGGGGTGGAGGTGGCTCAGGTTGAAGAACAGGCCAATCAGTAACTGAAAAGGTAGCGGTTTGAATCCAGTCTCATACCTTTCAATCTGTTCTTGTGTCCTTGACAAAAGACACTTCATCCTTCAGTGTGAATGTCTAATTGTTTGATGTTTGGTGCAGAATGGCTGCCATGTTTCCATCAGTCTGCCCCAGGGCAGCTGTAGCTTTGTATGTAGCTTACCACCGCCAGTGTGAATGAATAATGGATTTGCTGTAAAGCACTTTGAGTACTTAGAAAAGCGCTATATAAATCTAATCCATTTTTATTATACGATGATCAGACCTTCGACAACAATGACACTGTAACTGTGCCCCCAAATTAGTTTAAGGCTTAATTCACATTGATTTAAGTTTATTTTCCATGTTATATACCACACAAGATTTAAATCCAGTATCAGACTTAATCAGAAGTCATTGTGATTGCAAAGACAAAAAAAGACTCCTGAACATTTAGTGATGGTGTTGATGGTGTTGATGGAAAAGAAAGAAATCTTAATGAGCTCAGTGTGGATGAGACAAACCTTGTAATCAAGCCTCCTGCTGACTAATTGTGTTCTCAGTTTGGTGCACAGCATGATACTGAGGCTGTCCACACTATATGGTCCTACCCCCTCCCATCTCTCTGCTTATAGTGTTTAAGATTTTTCACTTGATAAGGCTGCACTGTTATTGAATGAGAAGTACAAAGCACTGATTTAAAATGAATATGGGATTTTTTTTTTTTAATTTTGCATCATGCAGAGCCAAGTTGGAAGTGGATGCAAGCTCAGTATGAAGTTAAAAATCTGCCTGCTCAAGTAACCTGTTTGAACATCTGTCTCCTTGCTGACCTCTGTTTTCTTTGTGTACAGCTGCATTCTCTTTAAGCACATTCAAGATGTCTGCTTTTATTATAAAGAACACATACAAAGCAGAAAGGATTGCATAATTCTTGATTTTTTTTGTCTGCAACCTGGTTGGTGGTAGAAGATATAGCCACATTACCTTTGTAGGAAACCACATTTATCTATTAATTTTTATTTGGGCACATGTGCAACCACATTTTTGGGTTATCCACTAGTTTAGCCACATGAATGTGACAGTGTCACTGACTCTTAGGTTGAAGAGTGTAAATATGATTTTTACCTTATTGGGCTGCTGTATGATGGCAGGTAATTTTTTTATGCTGTTTTCATTGACTCACCTAAACAATAAGATGTATTCTGAATCTATAGTTGTCAGTCACTGCTTAAATAAAGAAAGGCAGCACAATAGGTTAAAACAAGAAAAAAATAATTAATTTAAAATCTATGCAATCGAAAAAAAAAATCCCTATGAAACGAAAATAAATGAGACGTGTCCTTCAGTCGTGCTTAGATGTATGTAAGATAATGATGAATGTGTGGATTGAGTTTTGGATGGAACAAAAGCAAAATGAGGTTAGAGGTTGAGGAGAAAAAGGCAACAAAGTTTCCTTTGAACCCATCAGGAATCGGCTGAGGAAGACTTTTATTAGGGATGCACAATGATCCGACCATACCACTGGGTACCTGCAACACAAAGAACAAAGACAGAGAGGCAGCCCAGCAGAGGCATCAAGGTATTGTGTCATTTTTAAAGCCTGGCTGAAACACATACAGGGAGTTTGGATGGATGAAGTGTGCATTTGTGATTTCTCATCTAAGCATTTCCATTTGAATAAAAAAGGCTCTTTTTAACTCAGTGGGTTTCATTTGAGCTGCTCTGAGATCTGTTATAATGGGTCTTTACAGACACACATACAGATGATTAGATGATGGTTAGATGAGTCCAAACACTGTTTTGGTTGAAAGGCTAATATAAGGGACCCGTTGCAGTGAAAAAAAAGAAGTAATTACTTTACAGACTTTTGGTAATCATGGTACTAATTATCATGATCATTTAATTAGGTTACTTTTTCTGAACCATGTTTTCATTAAAGTTTGGTCTTTACTATAAATTGCACATTTTAAGCTAAGGTGAAGGTCTAATCACAAGCCAAGAGTGGACAACCTTTTAAGACCATGCCATTGGAAAGCTGTAGCATGTAAATATGAGCACTAAACCCTTTGAGTGCAGTGACTCACCTCTGTAAAATCATCAGATGCTGTCGTGTGTCATTCTAGAGCAACAGCAAACTATCTGAATATGCAAAATTAGCATTATGATCTCAGTATGTTTTCTAGTTCATGTTAAAAAACATGCTTGATGTCAACCCATCTAACTGCATGACAAACGTCCAATCCACTGCTGCATAATTCAACACTGTTTTTAGTCTTTAGGCTGTCCATGCTCGCAGGAAATTGCCTAAACCTGAACTGGGGGGGAGAGAGTGGGAGGTGGTGGTTTGGGTTGTTGGTGGGATATTTGGGGGTATGGGATTGGAGGCGTGGGTTGGGTTAGGAGTGAGGGGTGGGTTGGGCTGGTTGAGTTGGGTGGGTTGGGTTTGGGACAGGCCAGGGGTGTTGGGGTGAGATCTGGCCACTGGTGGGGGCCAGATCCCATTTTGGGTTTTGAAAGATTGACTCAGGACAGCCAGCAGTGATACTTGGGTGAATTAGGTGACAATATCCTTATATGGTGAAGATGTCCTTATATGGAAATTAGGGAACCAGCCTTTGCAGAGAATTCTAAGGCTTTGTTCACACTGCAGGCTTCTACTCATGTGGGACATTTTCGGTAAGCATAAGGTTCATACAGGAGATCACATACAAGTTGCATTTCGGAAAAAATTGGATTTCACAAAAAAATCCGAATTGAGCATTATGCTCTGCAGTGTGAACCTAGACTAAGATGGACGGTAGCTGTTAGGAATTTGGGTAAACAAGTGACAGACCTGAATAAGCATTTGTTGTAGTCATTTGTTGTAGTCAGTTTTCTGTATCTATTCAAAAGTTAAACATTAAAAATTCTGGTAATAAGAACAAGTTGCTCAAGTGTATTTTCTGTTTTACATTTCAGAACTTCATTTTAAATTTGCTTGACAAATGGAAGAAAGAACAGCTATTGGATCTTCTGCCCCATCTTCTTTCCTACTAAAACCTTTTCTTAATTTTCCTGAGCATTACTTATTCATTTTGATTAGGGGGTACCTCTTTTTAGCCAATGAGGGGGATTGTTCTGCTGCACAAGCACATTTGGTCCTGATTTAACAGCTTTATGCAGAGTAGTAGATTGAAGATGTGACAAAGTGTGAGGTCTGCTGATGCCTCTGATTTCCCTAGATGTGCCAGGGCACAAAGGATAATTTAAACCTTGCTGTATCACAGATTTCCATTTCCATGGAAGGTATGGACTTACTACTGGCACAGTAATCATCCCAGTGCTTTTCTCTGTTTCAATTCAGTGGAAATCATTTATCCTTTGGGGTTACAAGAATGAAGACAAATTTTTTCACTGAGCCAGACTACTTACTTTTTACACCTCTTAAGCATCTCCCAGTCAGTTGGATAAATGGTCTCAGTTTCACATTTTCAGTAACTTTTCACACCCAAACCGAGAATTTTAAGTCAGTCTGTTTTATATATTATATGTCGTACCTACATTTTTATATTAGAAAATGAAAATATATAATTTTCTGAAAGCAAGTATGCATTTTTCCCCTGAAGCAGGATGTAAATGTTGCGCTTGTTTCATTATTCCTTGAAGTGCAGGTAATTAATTCCATTTATCAGATGCACATCCACACACTTCCTCCTGCCACGCTATTCAAATGGTCAGAATTATTATTTCTGACAGCATTTTCTCAGACTGATGACTTTTTCGCAGGTGTCGGGTTTTTCAGCATAGGCAGCGACATTACACTTTGGATACTGATAGAGTTTTAAAGAATGTAACCTTATCGAGGTTGTCTAACTTGCAAAACCATTTCGAAAGGAGAATTGAGATCAGAGGGAGGGGAAGAAAAGGCCAAACACTTTTTATTTTAAGGTATTTATCAGGGCATAATGAAATTAATCATCTGGCCATTACCAGGTTCTACAACACCGGTTCCAAAACTGACTCTATATGAAATGAAAATCATAATGCAGTGATTTGCACAAAGAGCACAGAAGAAAATCCTAGATTGAAAGTGAGACATTTTACTATTATATAATTAACATCAACTCAAACAGAAATTTATTGCAAATGCGAGCAAATCTTGTTTTAAAACTACCGATGTCTTTCCATCTGTGCAAGAGCCAGTATGATAAGCACTAATGAACATTGGTACCATCAGAGATGCAGATGCAGCTGCAGCTAGTTTGGATGATGTGGCTTTAATGATTTCAAAACATTTTAAAGTAAAAATCATCTGGCCACAGGACAGCTTTCCACTTCCCCTATGCCCATTTTAAATAAGCTTTGGCCGAGAGAAAACATTATTTGACACGTTTTCTTTATTCTGATGTGAGTTAAACTGCGTTTTTCTATATTACTGTCAAACATGTATTAAAGTTATAAAGTTGTGTTTTCTTCCAGTCCTGTCACCTAAAAGGTCCTGATTGCTCACTCGTGATTTAACAAATCATGAAGACTTTTACAAACCAAATTCTGGTTGCAATTAGGAATTCATTTTGTAATGTTCGCTCATGCCTTGCATATCATCAGCGTGCTAAACGCTTAACTGCTTTCAGGTATATTTACAGTAGAAGAAAAGGGTCAGTAATGACGAGTTTAAACCACTTTCCTTAGCTCCATCATGAAGCACCTGAGGTAAGAAGGTAAGCAGAAGACTGTCCAGACAATCTGATGTGCTTTATAATGTCTAACAGGTGTTCTCATTATCACACCTTAAACAGCTGTGAGATGCTGGTAAACAGCTTCATCATCAGAATTGTTGTATAGTTTGTGTATTTACAAGTCAAGGGCATTAAAAAAAAGGCTGTATATTTGCCCAACATTCCTGTACAATTCCTTTTTCAGTAAGAAGCATGAACAGTTTAACCAGCCATTTATTGTTTGCTTTAGACTACACTTTGGAGTTTGAGCACAATCTACTTTAAACTCACTGGGTAGTGCTACTGGATTGAGATTTGGTGACTGTGGAGGACATTGGATTAATTTTCATGTTGATAAAACAGAGATGATTTGAACTTTTACATTTTAATCCTAAGGAGATGGACATGGTCAACAGTACTCAGATAAGGACATCTAAGCCATGCTCCGTTGGTACTAAAGTGGCCCAGAGTGCCTAAAAAAATCCTTCACACCATTAGACCACCAGCAGCCTGAACTGCTGATGCAAGGCACAATTGATCCATGCTTTCTTGTTTTTGCAAAATTCTGCTATTTGCATATTGCAGCTAAAATTGAGACTCATCACACCAAGCAACAAATACTCTTTCGTCAAGAGTTGGTTAGTGTGTGTGAACTGTAGCCTCAGTTTCATTCTTAGCAGACAGGTTTGACACCCGGTGTGGTCTTCTGCTTCTGTAGCCCATCTGCTTCAAGGTTGGACATGTATTGTGGTGGTAATCTGTATGGTGGTTGCAACCAGTGGTTATTTGGGTTACTCATATCTCATTGGAAATGAAAGTTCTATTATTAAAAAATATTTTAGGGTTAATTCCCAGGATGAATCCCGGAACACTGAAGGTGAAGGTGAGTTAGGCAAAATGGTTGATTTACAACATGGTGACTTAAAATATGAAACTGAAATGAGAAGAGAGGAGACTCAAGGATTCAAGCAGTCCACAGGAAATCAGCCACAGGTGAGAACAAAGAGGAATCAGGATCAATGCCAGCCACCTTAAAAGACAAAAACCAGACCCTAACAAAATACAGTTTTATCTGCATTTAGGATTGATTTATTTCCCTTTAATTAAACAGAAAAGAACCCAAAAAATTATTACATTTATAAGAAAACTTGAGTCGCACTTAAGTTGCATTTCCAGTGACTTGAGACTTGACTTGGACTCGTGATTTAAGACTCATGAACAATAATATATATTCTTTCTTGATCTTCGCTCTGTTCAATCTCTGCTGTCATTTCTCCAGACGTTACACTGACGTAATGTTAAACAGACACAGTGCAAGTGCAATCAATCAAAACATTGACAGCACCAGAGAACACAGCTGTTGCTGCAGCACCTGGAGAGATTAGTCATTGTAATAAATGTTAGCATCTACAGTATGTTAGCAACAAGCTATGTTAGCGGTGTAAATGTTAGCTTGTTACTACTTTTGTACTAAGATGAACTCCATCCGATCGGCTCCACTGAATGTGTTAAGAAGAAGAACGAGACATTTACTGAACAGTTTCCATAAACGGACTTTGCCACGATCACGTTAAATTTCAGAAAAAAATGTTATGAACTGCAGTATTAACATTTTAAATTTATCAGTGGGTTCAGATGGTTGGTTCCCATTAAAAATTCTTAAGTTATGGTAAGAACATATTTACTAATCTGAATACATTTCCATGCTCATCTCCAGATTTTCTGAATTCAGTAAAGTAAAGAAATTATCCAGAGGAGAGGGACAGAGCATGTCGGTTTAAGCTACAAATCAGTGCTGGTACTAAATGTTGGTAGATAAATGGTGAGGACGGATTTTAAATTCTTTGGATATTATAATGCAGTCGTCTAAGCAGTCAGAACAGCAGGTGTTACACAGCAGATTACTCATTACAACTAAAAGTGACTTGCGACTACTTGTACTTGTGGTCAAATACTTGATTTGGATTTGCAAAAATGGAATTGTGAAAATCTCTGGTATGACTGCATGTTCAGTATACATACACATGAGCATTTCAGTATGTTCATGCATAGCTTTATCATGCAGTATCTGTCACGTGTATCCTTTACAATAACACAGCAAAAAAAGTTGATATTTTAGGCACCTGTATATAAAAAATATATATATTTGTCTCTACTTTTCCTGCAGCAGTAACACTGCTCCCTCCCTTTTTCATTTTTTACCTCCATCTCCCAGCGTGACTGTCCATCCCAGAAGAGCAGGAGTGTGTGAAGTGTGTGTCGAATGTAGATGAGGTGAGAAAGCGTCGTGTTACCCTGTCCCTCTGTGTGGCCTTGTCACTCTCTTGTTACGTGCAGTGGCTGTGACATGTCCTCTGGCCCCTGCCCATCAATTTTAGATGGAACCAGGTGCTAGAGAGGGGTGACTCCGAACACACAGAGGATCACTCACAAAGGGTGATCATCATGGCACAAAGAAACATGCAGAAACAAACAAAACAGAGCAGCAAACAAAACTTTAAACTCATCTAGAAGCTGATCAGAGGGATTAAACTATTCATATTTGGGTGTTGGGATTAGGTAAACGGCCACTTGCAGATGTTTGGAAACATGTCTGTCAGTTTCTTTGCTTCCATCAGAGCAGCACAGTTTCTCCCCCAGTAGTTTTGCTCACTAGCTCCTCTCTAGCACAGATCAACCTGTCTGAAAAGGAGAATGAAAGCTGGAGTGATGCATGCAGGGACGCTTGGCAATCGTCGAAGCATCAATCAAATGTTTTAACGCTGTGTGTTCTATTCATAGAGGCTCATTAATCACAAGAGAAGGTGTCTAGCTGTAGCCTCAAAGAGCCTGTAGCAGTGATGGAGGCGTAAAACTTTTTCTTTCTGAAACTCGAGCTGTGAACAAAAAGTAGGTGTTAACCTTCAACACAACAGTTTGTCAAATGTGTGCGCATGTGCGTTTTCTTGGAATAATTTCATTCTTGTGAGCATAATGTGTGCTCTAAAATTCTTCACCCCGCTCATCAGCGGTGCTTTAATGGAGACATGAGCATTAGCAACACCCAGTGAGCACACTGCAGCTGTGCATGTTTTTCCAGACGACACTGTATTGATCAGCCTCTTGTTATATTATAACATCCCTCACAGTGTTATTCACGCCATTAGGCAGACAGAAAATAGCACCATTGTGAGATGTGCATCATTCCGGTGCCTGGGGTGCTTTGACGCCTGTCCAGATGGATTTCCTGAAATTAACATTTTCCAAGTTGCTTAGCAGTTTCCTCAATATTGATTCATAGCTAAGACCAAGGCTGGGTGAGAAAAGGAGGGTCATACAGCGGGTATCATTTTTATTAGAGGAAACTCAGCATCTAAGACCAGCACATGAAATCTACTCATAAATTTAGGCAAGTATTTATGTTTTGAAATAACACCAAATGTAATAACATTGTCATACATGAGAGAATTCAATCCCTGTGGATCACAGGGCATCAAAAACTAAAATAAAATAAATGTTGCATGAATGGGATACAGATGAGGTATCCTTTCGTAAAATGCAATGTCAAATAATGGGGTACCAAAGTCAGCCTCACAATGTTAGTGGAGTAGCAGGGGAGGAAGATATGGAGGCTTTCATTTGAGATACTTCAGTTAATTTTGGAAAAAGATTAGAATTCAACTAAACCTCTTCTTCATGAGGCCTATTCTGAAATGATAAATCCAAAGTAAAAGTGGCATATCCTCACAACTATAAGGAATAAATACATGATATTGGTCTCAAAAGAAAGCTGAGATGTGTCAGAATCAAGATATATGTAACTATGTCAGAGTAAATTCAGCTGGAGCACAGAAGAAAATTTAATTGGTTAGTCTCCTCCTCCTCAAAGAAAACCCCATTACTTTTAGTATCTATCTGTCCTTTCAGTGAAAACCAGATAGCAGCCCAATTTATCTAAGAATTAGTGAATATAAAATGAGGAACTGTCCAAAAGTAGAAGAATAAAAAGGGAACTTGAACAGTTTTAAAGAGTGTTACACAAATAAATACCCGGAACCCATCAGCCGATAGATAATATCAATGGTTAGAATCAGCAGAATTGAGGGATAGACCCCAAACTGGCCTTAGAAACATCGAGGATCCAGAAAGAAGTAAACTCCAGATAGCATACCATAGGAAGTGTATGTCATTATCTAAACTACCAGGACCTTCATGATTCATTTCAAGCAAAGGCAGAGTCATGGGAGAACATTAGCAGAGGTTGTTAGAGGTGGAATAAAACTTTTGATCACAAAACTGCAAAAGCAGGACATGATTCATAACGATGAATCATGCCTTACTGAATTTTTTTCTTTGCCACTCTTCGGCAGCTAGCTGCCAGAATTTTTGTCCTACAGTGATGAGATGATAGCAGAGTCTCTGCTTTTATATGAGGTCCTATTTGTGTGTTTGTTTGAAGCTGAGAAATTAGCAAAAGCTCTAAAGTGGACAGCGCTGTTCTCACGGTTTTGTTACATTCCTATGTAATTGCTTGGGGTTAGATTGAGTTTCACGTGGATGCCAATGCTAGGAGTCTTTAGTCTTTTTCTCCCTAACATCAGGCATTTAAATTGTCGGCTCAGCTCGACAATTGAGGTAAATGTGTATCACTTCATGGTGAGTTAATAGAGTGGCTCCCTGTGGAAAACCAAGTTTGTTTCTAAGCAGAAACTAACTTAGATCAGGCTCAAGCACCAGCCCTGGACCTTCACTGGAACCACTGGTCTTATAAAGCAGGTTTCTAGGACTGCCTCTTGTCACCTGTGTTATATTTCCAGAATTAGGACAACCTGACTCTGACCCTGAGTGATATGGTCAAACTAGTCCATACATTTCAGGATGGAACTACTAGAATTCCTCCTTTGTTGGTCCTAAAATGCTGCACTAGGGAATCTGATGAGAATTAGCGGGAAAACTTATATTTCTAAAATTCCAGCTTCTGTTCATTAACTCCCTGTCTATATCTGCAGGCATTAACTTGATAAAGATAAAAAATGTTTACACTTAATCCAAGCAGCAGTCATTTAAATTATTGTTTTCATACGATTAAATCTTAATGAGCTACATAAAGCCTCCTGATTCCATGAAGATGATTTTTATCTTTAGTTTTTCTTTTCTAATATAATTATGATAATTTCTTTAAAATTGAAATTAGCAATGTTTAGATTTTCAGTTAAATGTGTTTGAAGAGATCATCATCATTATGTTTTATTTTAAATATTCTGTCCATTTTAATTTTTGTGGTTAATCACATTCAGGTTGTTGCTTTACTCAGCCGCTGGAGGCCCCAAGCATCAACAGAAGAGGCACTAAACCAGCACTACCTGCAATATTTAAGTAAAATATGTTAGTCATTGAGATGTTATTGTTAAAAAAATGTTCTTTCTTAATAATAAGTGATATTTATTTACAACTGTCAAAATATTTTAAATAAGGCAACCTGTGTAGGTGTTAGGCATGTTAGATGGGTTCCCAGCAGTTCACATGCCTTTAACATCAGGCAGCTTTCATTATCTACACTGCACTGCAGACTGGCTAGAAATAAATACATACATACATATAGATC
>JBAFTA010000019.1:6620875-6635680 GCA_036919975.1 Melanotaenia parkinsoni | reverse complement strand
CTGGCCAAAACAATGGCCATATGGATTTAATTAAGCTAATAGGTAGGAGCCTCATATTGGATGGGTGATTATTTCAGCTGGAAACAAGTTATTTAACCCCAACTGAGCTTCTCATTTCTTAAACAAGCGTTTGGAAAGACAAATCCTATGGCTGTGAAAATGATTAGTTCGTTTAGGGGCCAAATAATTGGCATCAAGCAGAGAAAACATCTAAGGAGGTTGCAGGAACTACTAAAATTAGGTTAGGAACTGTCCAATGCATTATTAAAAACTGGAAGGTTAGTGGGGACCAATTGTCTTTGAAGAAATGTGAATGGAAAAAAAATCCTGAATGATCATGATCGGTAATCACCTAAATGTTTGTCTGTTAATGAGGACTATGTAGGTGATTTATGATTGATTAGAACCAAATAAATTTATGTAGCTGAGGTGAAACAGTGACTGTGTGAGAGCACACTTTGTATTGCCATGGATGACAGGGAGGGCACAGTTTTACAATAATTTATTATACAAGATTAAGTTAAACACAACAAAAAAACAGTGTCCACATGGGTAAATTAAAACGCTCCATTTAAAAGGCAGCTAAAATACAAACAAGCTAAGTGGGCTAAAAAGTAACTAAAATAGTTAAAATGGCACCATCCAGGCCAAGGGTGCCTGATCCAGGTCGGCGAGTCTCCCTTGGTTCTACAAATTAGACCATGCGGCAAAACTGGCTGGTCCAGGTCGGTGGGTCCGCTTCGTCCCCACGCACTGCGTACATGGCAAAACTGACTAGTCCTCCCTACTGATCCAGGTTGGCGTGTCCCCCTTGAGCATGCTGGGACATCTGCACAGAAAAACATGGATGGTGGTACACGGTTCCAGCTAGCTTACTCCATCCACCATCACCGCTTTTCTGTTCAATACTCACAAGGCCGACAGGGTCCTTGCTCTGCCTCTGCGTGTGGTCCCACCATGCCCACGCCCCCATGGCATGTGCCTTCCCCATCTACCATTTGCCACTTGCTCAGTCAAGGATTAGAACTGAACAGCTGTGTAGTCATGAGAAAACCAATAATAAGTGAGGGTGAAAAAACTGGAGAAAAGGCTTCAGGTTGCAAGGGAGCATAAAAATTGGAATCTGGAGCAACGGAAGAAGGTCATGTGGTCTGATGAGTCTAGATTTACTCTGTTCCAGAGTGATGGGAGCATCAGGGTACAAAGAGAAGTAGATGCATGATGCAGACATCATGCCGAGTGCCTACAGTTTCTGATCTTGAGTTGCTGTAGTTGGTCAGTTATTCCATCAAAGGAACTTTCTTTCCCTGATGGCACGGGCATATTCCAAGATGACAATACCAGGATTCATTGGGCTTAAATTGTGAAAGAATGGTTCGGCGAGCATGAGCCATCAAGGATTGGTCACTACAGAGTCCAGACCTTAACCCATCTGAGAATCTTTGGGATGCTGGAGAAGGCTTTACGCAGTGGTCTGGCTCTCCCATCATCTTGTTGAAAAATGATGCAACACTGGATGGAAATAAATGTCGTGGCACTGACAAAGCTTCACGTTGTGTTGCTTCTCTACACATCCTGTTGTTTCATTGTTTGTTTCCAGAAGTGTAACAGAAAGCTATGACGTAAGTTTCCCGCTCTGTTATGTTAAGTTCACAAGATAAAGAATTAATTGAAACCATAAAACAATACAAACAAACCATTTCCATTAATTCATTTTAGCTTTATTTTTTAAAACCCTTTTGAATCAGCACAACCAAACAAGAAACAGACGTGAAACACTTTTATAGTTTGTGTGTAACTGTATCATCATTTACTTATTTATTTTGTTTATAAATTAACAATGATTTTAACATCTAATACTATAACTCTTACCATTTTCACATATTTTCACAGCACATTATCAGTGAAACAGGTTCACATGGCTACACATGGACTCATGTCAAGTCTTTGCATTAACTGGGTTGTCAACAATCATGATCCAATAATCAAGATAAACAAAAATGTTCATTGTAATAATCACTTTAGGTTGTGAGGAAATTGTTCATTAGATTCTATAAGGATCTTTTTGTACCTGCACCGAGACACATTCAGAATGATGCTGCATGGGTTTGGTAGAGAAAGCTTTCCTCTCAGTGAAGCTACCCATGGAAAATAATGAAGAGTGTTTAGAAGGCGTATCCTGAGCAGTAATAGCTATATTTCCATTCCCTGCAAATGACAAGCTCATACTGAGTAACACTAAATGCAAATGTGGTAGCTTGAAGCAAATAAAAAGACAGCCTTGTCATAAAACCATGAGACGGAGAGGGAAAAAAAAGCCCACTGATGAAAATTATGATTTATCTTCCAGGAATGAGCTAATTTTGGAAAAGATGAATGCATGATGCCGTGTGAAGATAAGAAATAATGATATTTAATGAGTCACGATGCAAATTGACTAACTAAAAATGAGTCCAGTGTGGGAGTGACAGCAGTGTGACATATCTCCAGTTTTTATGCGCGGATATTTTAGAACATCCAGCTGACACCAAGCATTCAGCCTGTCACCCTCACTCCCCACATCCTGATTCATTTCACAAAACTCTGATTGGATTCCTGTAATGATAACCTGTGATGTGTCTCCAAAAGGAGTCGGTCCAGCACAGGTGTTTATCCTCCCTGCTGCTGCTTTCAGTTGTTGTTCTGTATTATTCCAGCAGTGATTGAAGGCTGGATGATAATAGTTATGGACACGATGAAGCGGACAGCAGAGCGCTGAGAGGCTCTAAGCTCCTACAGATTTAAGTGGCTGTGGTGGCTCAGCAAAGTGCTTGTGGAAGCACAGGGGAACCTAACCCATCTCCTGTTTCTTTCTCCTCGCACCACAAATGCAGGCACAGTCACTCTCCTTCATTACATATTCACCCTCACCACCCCTCCTTTCTTCCTCTAATTTCCTCTTTCCATAAATCTCTCTTTTTGCTGCATCCTTTCTCCCTGCTTTTTCTTTTGCCCTGCCTCCATTTTGTTACTGAGGCATGTTCAGTGCTCATCGTTTCTGTCGAGCCCTGATTCACTTTCCTCTTGCCCCTCTTTCCATCTGTCTTGCAGCAATGCGAATGCAACCTCTCCTCCACCTTCTCAGCTCTTATCTCCTCATCATCCCATCAGTCTCCATCAGGGCCGACTGCTGCCACTTCAGACCTGTCTGTCCATGCATCTCTTTCGGTATTCTCTCCCTCTTTTTCCCGCACACTGTTCTCTCTGTCTCACCTAAATCCATCTCTCTCCTGGTGAATAGACAGGAGCCTCTACACTGCTGCAGCAGTGGCACGGAGGTTTCCAACATGAAGGCATTTCACTTGCCACCTATCAATAAAAGATGCTGGAGACAGTGTTGCTGAATCTGATTTATTCAAAACAGGAGACAAGACCCACAATTTGCTGTCACACATTAAAGATTGCAGGAGGTTTTGTTAAAAAAAAAAGAAAAAAACAAACAGGATGTACACCTTGTTAGGACAATGGGCCCCATTCACCAATGTCTTCTTAAAAATCTTCTTCAACTAGTCCCTTATGTTGTACTTTAGAAATTCTTTTTTTTTTTTTTTTTTACCAAAGCCCTTTATTAAATTTATGAGACTGAAGGTCCATGTGCAGAGATGAGACAGAAATGAGATAAAATAACAAACATAAGACCAAAAGAATGAAAATAAATAAATACATAAATAAATTAATAATGTGCACTAATTTGTACAAATGGGCACTTAATTATTCCCGAACTTGGACAACAGTGTGCAGTCTGGTTAAATGAGCGCATCAGGATGCACTTCCTCCATCCAGCTTCCTTTTAAAGATGCGCATCCTTGCACATAAACTTGCAAAAGTTCCATAGTGTCGAAAACAACACAAAATACTTAACTTTTCAAAAGATTATCTCCTGAGTGTTCGTAAGATTTGTTCTTAGCTAAGAATAAACACAAGATAAATGTGGGTGAATGTCCCAATCTTCGTAAAAAGTTTGCATGTCAGTTTTAAGAATGTATTTGGTGCAGCGGGATTATACATGGTGGCTAATGAGCTGCAGATTGATTTTTTTCTTTAACATTTTGTCATGAGGGTTTTTAGTCATATGATGCTTTAGCTATTGCTTCTTCCAGCTTGGGATTTGAGCATTCTACTTAATAAGCCTTTTTTACAGCAGACATTTGACTTGTCAAAGCAAAAAATACCAGAGTTGTAATTCATGTTGTGCAAAGCAGCTACCGCCTCTGCTAAAACCTGCTTTTATAATACCCTCAGTGACAAGTCACACTGTGCTGTATAAAAACCACCTAAGCTCTATACACACTTGGGCCACCCTAACCAAACACACAGACAAAAATGTTTGCAGCGGGTTTACAAATTCATGAAAACTCATTTTCTAACAGTTTTATTCACTGATGAATGTCATGCTACAGTGGATGGTGCAGATGAATGGAGTTGTGGATGGTTGGTGGATAGCCACCATGTTCCAACAAGGCTACAACACCAGCAAGGAGGTGGAGGGATGATTTGGTAAGCATCTTTAGGGTGCGTAAGGATGTCTAAATAACCTTTGTATAGTATGCGCAGTTTCTAACTGACCATTTTCTGCTGTGCTGTACAAGTAAAACGGTGTCTTCTGCAATAAAATCCTTTTTATGCATGACAATACACCATCCCATGCAACAAGAAAACCACTGAATCTTTAGCAGCTATGGGTATAAAGAGAGAAATACTCATAGTGTGGCCACCATCATCCTTAGCCCTTGGTCCTATTGAGAACCTATGGAGTAACCTTAAAAAGGAAGATCTGAGGGTGGGTGGCAGTATACCTCTACAGAGCAACTTTGGCAGGGATTTTTGGTCTCCCTACATAAGATATACTTTCCAAGTTCAATGGATGAGAGAGTTGCTAAGGTGATATCAAAGAAAATAAATTAGAAAAAGCTCACAGGAAAAAGATAACTAATATAACTCATCTCCTATATTAACATGAATGACATATTTTGACTTGGACAGTTGAGTACTTCCAGCTAACCAGCATATTAACTCATGTTCAAAGTTTCCTTTTTTTTTTTGCTGAAATTTAAAAATTAATGAATGCCATGTTGCTGTCAGTGCTCTTTACAGTTCTTGTAATGAAATAATTAGTAGTGAGGTTTACAATTGTCAGATTTCACGCTGTTTAACACACTTTGTAGCCCATTAAATCTTAGTCAATGAGCTGAGTTGACAGAGTAAAATGGTGGAGGCCCTTGGGTGTGCTTTACTGATATAATCTTATCAAACCAAATTAGACTATGGCTTTTAAGATAAAAAAAACCCTTTCATCTTTTAATTAAATGGCTTACGACAGATTAAACTAGAGAAAGACAAATTATCTAGCTTTTAGGTGTGAAGAATGTGTATAATATCAGCTTGATGTTTTTAAGAGTCAGTACATTGCAGAGCGTATAGTTTGATAGATATGTGGAGTAGTTCATCAGTTAGTTTGGTTCTAATTTACAATCAATATAAAATTCTCTTTTTAGGGATTAAAGAGTAAATAGAAGGAAATTTAGGGGCCTTGGTGCCTCTAGTAGAAGACTGCAGATAGCTGTTTATATATACACAATACCTCATTCTCATATTTATTCCACCAAGAGTTTTATGCATTGAGTCCCATTAAGTTGCACTAATTCTCATTCATTTTAATATAAGCATTTTACTTGCTTGCACTCAAGTTAGATGCAAATCTTTTTTCTTTGGACTGTACTAAACTCCACACAACTTTTATGTTAACAAGCAGAATCACATCTACTGGCAAATCCTAATTTGATTCAGTCTAAATTATATCTGCAAGTGTAGAAGGTTTATGATGAATACCAGCCTAATCACCTGGTTTTACGTGAACATTTATGCTCTGTTGAGCTTTAGCTGTTTCTGAGTAAAAAATTACTGCAGAGCACTTATACCGATTAATAAACACTAAAATATTTAACTACCTAAGATAGATAGATAGATAGAGAGATAGATAGATAGAGTGGGGGGTCCCTATTGTCCAATCCAGACATGGGTGTGTGCGTGGGTACTGGTTAAAGGGACTAGTTGGTATAATTGTACTTATTTGCTGGAAGCAAAATTTAACTGAGCATCAAAACTGTAATTTTTGCCTGTTAAAGTCTTTCTCTTGGCATTGCTTACACCCCTAACCCCCTACATATGTAGCCTGAAAACAAGCCCTTTATTCCTTAAATTGGCTTGGAAGTAACTCTACACTTCTGCTTCATTTAGCGTTCTGGGATCAGTGAATTTGCAAATTAGCCCGACCTTCCTTCTGCTGCTTTGCAGTCCAGAAAGAGGAACATAGCAGCTGTTCAGACTCTCACACTGAAGTGAAACCAACGCACACAGATCATATCGAGCTTGCACTAGACATATTGTGTTTTTAAAAGCTATCAATAGCTAAAACTTGCAACCAATTGTAAGCTTAAGAAAATTAGCCTTTACCCTGCAAATTAAAAGGATTGGTTTCTACCAAGAACTTAGGGGGAGCTTAAACAACATACATATACATATATATATATGTGAATCTAATTTCCACAAAAAGTTTTATCTTTTAATACAAACTGTTCAATATCTACAGTACAAAAAGACAGAATTTAAATTTAAGTTTGTCTTTGGCATGAATGGCCTCTCAATCTGGATATAAGAACAACTCTGATATCCATTATGCAAGAGTGGACTATATTGCTTCTCAAATTATTGCCCTGACCCTTAAATGTAACACTTAATGACCACGGAAGAGGGTTTAAGTTATTAACCTACAACTTCCTTTCCTGTAGCTTTAGGGAAGCTAAAGTAGTGTATCAAAAGTCATCTTGTACTTTTTTAATGTTTTATTTAAGGGCAAACATATTTCAAAGTTACCAGCAAGAAAAAAAAAAGTGATGGTAAATTAGAAAAAAAAAAAGATATAATCAAGAGATGCGTGAGGAAGATATCACCCTTGAAGACTGAATGCAAGATAAAAGGCATCTCATGCAGGCATAGGAGGACAGAGCAGGGCACATAAGGAGGGAGGAATCTTTACGGAGCTCCAGCCTTTGCTGCTGAGGGTCTACGGTATAAATCATGAATCATTTACAGTCTCTTTCCCTCAGGAGCCTGTGTTTAAATATTAATGTTCTCCATTCAGATCACAGCCACCCTGACCCGCATAGCTAGGTCTCCTCCCCAAGGACCGGCATGTACGCATCATCCCTGCTCACACACAAGCATTTCCGCTGCTCATCTATAAGTGTAGATGGAAAACACAGAATGACAAAAAGAATTCGCCATATATCATCCAGTCCCTGAGGAGTACATGCACATGTAAACTCCATGGGCACATATTACACAATATTTCCAAGCACAAATATTAGACAAATTGCATTTTTCTGGAGTCATTTTTGTTGTTGTACAAAAGAAATGTGCTTAGTATGGAAGCATAGAGCTCAAAAACAGTTGGGACCTTTTCATGTTAGAGATTGCACAGTAGTTAAGCTTGGAGGACACAGTGACACCTTCCACTCGTCATGGATGTTGCATCCTTAAACTTGACAGAACTACGTCTTTGTGTCATGTTGGCAACTTGATTCTCCTTGTGGTACATATAGCTGGGGATCCCTAGGCATGGCTGGGCTTTGCACACCATTTAATTGGCTAAAACTCTCAGAAGTGAAAAACTACAGACAGAACTTAAAATGGCAAGACTAACAAAAATACAAAGCAAAACCCACAGATCATGACAGGCAACATAGACCAGGGTGCCAACGTGGAATGCTGACACACTGAGAAGTCCTCCTTTGCCTCTGCCAACACTTTAGTCGCACCTGGAAAGTCGAGGTACCAGGGCTTGGCAGTCAACAAATCCACAAACCTCTTGGCTGCTGCCATCTGTTCCTGGATGGATTAAGGTCTTGCCATGCAGTCAGAATAGCCTTTTGTTGCCAGGCGCATCTCCTCAAAAGCGTCCTCCTACCTGCTGTGGTCCACTGTCTGCGCGGTCAACCACTTCGTTCTGTCAGGTTGTGGTGTGGACACAGAGCCCAAAATCAAAAAAAAAAAAAAAGACATCATTTACCCAGCAGTGAATAAGTTAAACTGAGGGGTATTTGTACATAGAGGTGAACTAACTAACAAGAAGCAGGTAAAGTGAATTAGCAAATTAAACCATATGAACCCACGAACAGAAAGCAGGAAGCAAAACCGAATACAGCGCGAAGCATGAAAACTACAAAATAGAAAACAAGAAAAACACAACTCAAAATGTCGAGACTAAAGAACCCAAACCAAAACCCACAGATCATGACATGGTCTGTGCAAAACGTGGCATAATTCAGCTTAAAGTTGTGCATCACATCCACTTAACAGAAGACAAGTTGTCTAAATTTTATAAGGACATTGATCCAGTCTGGGACAGATGTTGTGAAGCTCCAGATGTTCATGTTCACATGTTTTAGTCTTACCTGGTTCTACAGCTGTTTTAGGAAAGAAGTCTTTAAATTATTAGTAAATGTTCAAAATCTTAAAAAAATAAATACTACTGGGAAGAAAATAGAACCTAATGTCATGATTGATTATCTTTGGAATCGTTCCACTGACTTGGTCCCTCTTTTCAACAGAAGCGAATTCCGTAAGCTTTGCAACTTTGCTGGCTAGACACTTAATTTTACTGAAGTGGAAATCCCTGTAGGTCCCTTACACATTCACATGATAGAAGAAATCCTTATTTGTGATAAACTAGAAAAGATCTGACATGTATAAGATTTATTTATTTATTTGTTTATGTATTTCATTTTTTTATTGTTTAGTCTGTTAATGATGTTATCAATGTTCAAACTGTGATATAAATACCTACTTTGTAAAAATGGTCAGTATATTGTTGTATTTATATATCATCTTAACGTTTGAATCATAACAAGGAAGATCACTAAATTTTTAACAACCTAAGTTATAATTGTTTGTTCATTCTGTTTGGAAAAAAATAATAAATAGTGAAGATATATATATATATATATATATATATAACAAACAAACAAAACCTTTGACCTCAAGTATTGAAGCAACATGACAATACGCAGCTTTGTTAGTCCTTTATTCGATGCTTGCCGGGTAGCGTGCAGTATGCTTTCTGTCTTAGAAGCAGATGGGAAAGGAAACTGAAACGATAAAGAGGCTATTGAATTACATGAAATCGAGTTCTTTTTGCTGTCACTACAAATGACCCCTTTCACAACGAAAGCTGTAACTCGACACGTTGTTCAATTTAAAGTATAGATTAGTGCGGCTTCGAAGTTAGGAAAAGATTAATATTGATTGCAGGTGATGCTAACTGAACTGTGTTTTAGAGTCACTTATAGATTTTTCTGTGACCAGAACCCTGATTTTCCTGGTTAGGACAACCTCAACCCCACAGATGTTTGCACTGATCCAGAACAGTGGTAAACCTTGGCTAATCCAAAAGAAATTCTTCTCTTACTGGAGAAGGGCCAAATATGTGTGAATGCTAAGAACCAAACAGAGAAAGAGCTTTTCAACTAAACTCTTTGTTCTGTCTCTTTACCACCTCTGTTTCCGCCATTCTGTCTTTCTTGTTAACATGGAGAGAAACATTTGAATGGAGGACGTTTGACACAGAAACAAACATTCCTGACATATGCCACAACCCTGTAAAAGCTTCCACAATCCAGTTCTGCACAAATATGAGAAGCCATTTCTAGCTTACACCACCAGCACCCCAATTAGTGTCACCTTCTCCAGCCTGAAGCATCCCTCTACTCGCCTCGTGCTCTCCTTCTATTTTTCTCTTTGTTCTGCCCATTTAATTCCCAACTTCACAGCCTCAGGCACATTCACAGGTATCTGCTGTTCCTAATATTTTTTCTGTTTTATCCTCAATGTTCTTCTTTTTTTTCCTACCACTGTTTGCTTGACTGGCTCTGTCTCAGCGCTCCTTTAATATGGCCGCTGTTTAGATCAATCCTGCCAATCAATACTTAATATCAGAAAGAAGCGCTGGCCTTTTACCGTATGTACCCTGGCGTATCGTCAAGACACACCGACCATCGTCTCCGTTCAACCTATTCACACCAAAAGTAATGAGATATTGAATTAGACTTGGACACACGAGGTGCAGGCAATACTGTACCATCCACAACTGGTGAACCTCCTCCAAAACCCTTGTCCAGCAGTAAAGCGCTTGATAATATTTGACATCAGAACCTCATTTTTCTTCATTTGTCTCTTATTCTCTGGACAATATTGTGAATTTCACATTGACCAAACCATCCACCGATCCTCTGTGAGCTGCGTAATGGACATGTATTTCACATGATAAATGAACCCTGAGCCACTGACCTCTCTTCACTAAAAGCATGTAATTCCATGTGTTTTGAAGGGCCTATTTTCAAAATGCCTTATTTTCTCTCAAGATATTCCCAGTCCTCCCATTAACCATGCATTACAGGCCTAAGTGTGTTGGCTGTAATGAGCGGGCAGCAAACAGAATTTAAACATGTCTTACATACTGTGTATAATTTATTGCGTTCGGAGCCTCAAGTTTCTTAATGGTCTCTGCTCTCATTATGAAGGCCTTTTTTTCTAGTCATGTCTTCTGAGAGTCCCCCGTAATGGCGGGACAAATAGATTCATATGAGTTTGTAATTACGGGATTTTACAAGCAATGATTGCAAGTGTCCCGTGCAGGTTGCAAAGGAGAACAGGGCTGATACAGCTGTGTGTACCAGTCGAACAGGAGCAGGAGGAAGACACAGCAGCCCAGTCAAACAGTGTCAGATTACCCAACAAACATGTCTGTCATTCGTCTCTGCTTCCTGTTTCTATCTGCTTCCTGTCGCCGGGGTGACTGATGGGGCCTTGGAGGAGTCGAGCATCATGTCAGAGTTGTCGGGCACCAATTCCTCTGTCAGCATTCCAGCGCCGATCCGACCGCCTTAAAAGAACAAAATGAAATGATGTCTTGAGAGGTCGGATTGAATTGAAACGTTCTTTGCTCATGTGTGGTTTCATTTCCATATTTCCTGTACAAGAAGCCAACGAGTTAATAAAAAAGATTGTGCTGTGTTGGTTAATTAAAAAAAAAACAAAAAAACAGTAGATAGTGATGAACAACAACAATGCTGGAGTTTGACAGCGGTTCCAAAACCCTTTGTTTTTTTTTGCTATCACCTCTCATACATGGTGTGTTTCTGTGAGACAGTTCAGTTGTGTAGAAGAGAGAAACCATGGAGGCAACCAGGAAACTAATACAATCAGGTAATTGACAGCCTAACAGAGACAGAAAGCTTGCGTCCAAATATATCTGGCAAAGCTCCTTGTGTTGTTGAAACAGAAGCGCCAGATATTCATTTCCCTGCCAAAAGGAGCTCATGCATAAACAACAATGTCATATTTATATAAGCATCCCTGCAGAGTCCTTCCGTGATTGTGCTGTTATACTAACTACCTCTGCAGAGGGAACATGACAATATCACCACAACACATGTTCTTAAGTGATTAGAATTCATTCTGGCCTTATGGGTCCCTCTTATCAGTGAGTATTTTTGGTGTTTCTCAGCTCCGGCGAGGGTCGTGAGGGGCAGCTGTGGGAGGCAGATAAAAAATTGTATTTTTCATTGCTACTGAGTTGACATGCACGCCATGGGGAATGTTGTCGAGGCCGTCCTCTGGAGTGTTGGCTTGATAAAAACAGATTCCCTCCTTGGCACTTGAGCATTATTATTCTCACGTCTTCCCCCCACCCCTCACTCTTTTGGAAGCCTATTGCTGGAACACTGGGTAGTTATTGGGTTTTGTCAAGACAGACGAGAAACGAATGGAGGATGGGAACAAGCTTTATGCCCTCATTCTCTGCTCCAGTGCTGTGGAGCAAAGTAAACCTACATATAGCCTTCACCGGCACCTCACAAGATTCAGATTCTCAGAGCAGCTTCCTGCAAAGATAAATTTTCCTCAGAGAAAATAAGAGGATAAGGATTTATTTTTGTGCCAAGGTTGCTGTGTAATTAAATAAACTGTGGAGAAATGATACTTTCCTCCTGTTCATTGACATACCTTGTCAGCGGTAGTTAAAGTCTCACCTGAAAGGATTTCAGAGGGAAAATATTAGCTTTATAACCACCTCTGTGAGGCGAGGAGCTGTGTGCTAACCTTTGATAAAATGTGACTTGGAGTTGGATTGTTTTACAAGGCAGACACACATTGAGGAAAACTGAGTGGGTGTTTTTAGTTCTGACTTTCATAAACTGTTATAGTTCAGATTTAGCTCCCATCAGGCTGACACATCAACCATGTATTGATTTCAGACCAAGTTCTTACTCAGTTTTTATGTTTCTACTCAGTTATTCCATTGAGATAACGTTTTCCAAAGAGGCTGAGATCATCTAAAATTCATACACCCAATGATGGCGATTGACCTTGTAAACTTCTCCGGCTTGCAGCCAAGTAAAGTTTCACTCCTGCTTCCAGCTCTAGGGTCTAATGAGGGTTTGTGGACAGAGATGCGTGTGCTATCTGTAGGGCCTTGTTGTGAAATTAAAGGTCATTCTCACTGGATGAACAACCCTGATACCTCCTATCTCTCTCCTCGCTGGCCAACGGGGAAATCAAACACTATTAGGCTGGAGAAGCGTCCTTTATCATTGCGGTCATTATCATCCAAATCATCACCCAGGCCACGAAGCATCATTTAGCCTCCCCATTTAACTTCTCACCAACCGTGTGTCATACATATCCACCAGTGACAATGTGTCCTGCAATATTGGGAGCTGTGGGGGAATTATGTAGAAAGGAAAGCAATTAGTGGGCTGGAAAAGGGTGAAGATTTACAGGCAAGGCGTGTATAGTGTTAGAACAAGGCGAAAGGGAAAATGGAAGTTAGAAAGCTGAATTACTTATTAATGCCACTAATGAGGGGAACAGAATGGGCCTGAGAGAGATCTTGATAATATACCTGCTGCTGTATAATGGGGGTAAATGCTCTAACCCTCCTCTAGAAAAAGCATATGGTTAAGCTCTCTGTATCTTCCAGTACTGGATCTTAAAAGATCCAAATGTGATACACTCACCGACAGTTAGGACATGATGCATGCACATTTGTGACAAAAGTCATTTAATCAACCCATGTGCAGCTAAAACCCATATGTTCAGACATGCATCCTGTTACTTTTCTTCTTAAATTTAAAACAAGGTTTTTTATTTGGCAGAGAAAGTTTTACATGTAGATTAACAAACTTCTGCCTACATTTAGCATTTCAGCTCCTTCCAAAGAACCAGGTCATCATCAACCAAATTCCTACCCTACCATCTGAATGTGGAAATGAAATGGAGACTCATCGGACCAGCAACTTTTTTCCATCATTATATGTCCAGTGTTGGGGAGTGTGTGAATTGTAGCCTCACTTTCCTGTTCTTAGCTGAGAGCTGCTATTCAGCATCCCTTTGATGGAACCAGTGGTTATTTGAATTATTGTTTCCTTTCTATCATCTCCAACCAGTCTGCCTATTCTTCTCTGTCTCGACATCAACAAGACATTTTCTTTCAGACATCTGCTGCTCACTGGATATTCTCATTGTATTTCATGTCATGTGCATTGTAAAAACCTTGAACATATCCTATATATCTTGGTTTAAATGTGAAGTTTAACTAGACTATATATGCATTTTCAGGTGAGTTGATTTATCAGATGAATTCATGTTTACTTTCTTAATGGAAGTTAAGCTGTATGTTGCTGGGGGATGTTTGATTGGTGACAATAACCGTGAAGTTTGTCAAGGGGTTTATTGGAAAGCTGTTTTTTTTTAAGAAAAAAAAAAAATCAAGCTTAAAAAGTTGAATAATTTACTGAATGTTTTTTGTTTCTGTGTAAATTAGTATACATTCCTCTTGCTCATGTTTGTGTATGGCTTTAGTATATGTTCATGGTCTCCTAACAACTCCTAAAAAATTTTGCAATGCTTGGAGCTGGAGTCTTCAGCTTCACCCCAAACTCAGCTTCTGAGCTTCTCCTCAAAGTCTCTGAAAAACCTTAATCGGCTTCATTTATAAAGTGATAAAATGATGGTCAGGGCTGCACACTTTTACTCACCGAGGACCAGAATACAGCCTCCTCCCCATGAAAAAAACCGCCAACCGTAGTTTTTCGACCCAGGTACCACAGACACAGTGTGTTTTCCTGAGGAAAAGGCTGACGCAGCATGGAAATACAGTTTGTGAATGGCTGCTAGCGACAATACTTGAGGCTTTTTTCCCTGGTAGAACGATTTGCTAACAAGAAAAGGACAGAGAGAAAACGTGCCCTCTCATGCTCACAATGTCTCTCTGAGAAATAGCTGGAATAATTTTAGTGTTTAAGAAAGGTTAGAGGCAAACTCAGCTGTTTGTTGGTTAAAATTTATGAGTGTGGGGGAAAGCCGCCTCTCCAAAGGGAAGACACTGCTCTCCACTGCTTTACCGCCATCCGCCAGATGCAGGAGCTCTGGCTGTCTGTGTGTGTGGCCAGAAATGAGGAGGAAAGATCAGGTGGTAGCAAATGGTTGTTGCCTACAAAGTGGGGATAGCTCTGATTGTGGCTCTCAGTGAGTAAACGTACTGTTACTGTTTGGTTGTTACATTATGGACATGTTAATAAGTTAAAAAAGTTCCTCCTTCTTTAGCGTAGGGGGATTTTAAGAGTATGGATCGATACAGTGTGTGTGTGTGTGTGTGTGTGTGTGTGTGTGTGTGTGTGTGTGTGTGTGTGTGTGTGTGTGTGTGTGTGT
>JBAFTA010000019.1:6554521-6571857 GCA_036919975.1 Melanotaenia parkinsoni | reverse complement strand
GATGGAAGGATGGATGGATGGATGGATGGATGGATGGATGGATGGATGGATGGATGGATGGATGGATGGATGGATGGCAGACAGCCTTTAACAATCTCCATTTTCAGTTAGATTATGTTGGAATCTATAGTGTTGTAAACTAACACTAGCTTAATATCACATCCTTAGTGCCCCTTAGTTTAGACCACAAAATGCAGACCTGGTTTGTGTGTATGTGTGTGTGTGCACGCATTTGAAAATGTTCTCGTGGTATCTCATAAAATTTAAGAGCGGTTGGAGCTAGTCATTTACAAGAGCCTCAGGCACTTAACAAGGCAGCCTTCAGCCTATTATTTGTCCTATTGCATCAGTTTGTCAGCCAGTCTTATATCATTAAAGGCATGTCCTCAACCACCATACTGAAAACAATAATAGGTTAACATCTATGTCAAGCATGCTGGGTGTTATTAAAAATAATTTCAAACAAAAAAAGAAGGAAGGATAGAAAAAAGAAATAGCCATATTGAAGCAGTGGGCAGAAGTCAACCCGTCATTTCTTCATATGTTCCTTCCAAACAGCCCAACAGCCCATGTTATTTAACAGCCTATGTTCCTTCCAATATATATATATATATATATATATATGTATGTATATATAAATAGCTGTTAAATAAAGATAAACATCTAAACTAGGTGTGTAGTGGGTACTTTAAAAATGTCGGGAAACAGGAAGGACAAACAACGTGGCAAACCTGAATTATGGTAGATGAAAAGTATTTGAAAGTGATGTCCTTACACCTGCCACGGGACCACAGAGATGCATCTGAGCCTTTACTGGAGCCATTAACTGTTCACTTAAGCAACATCAGAAATGGTCTCTATGGAAGGGTGGCTGTCAAGAAGCCATTCTTCAGGAAGGGAAATGGGGAGAAAAGGCTCCTGGTATGACAAATGACTCAAAAACTGGACTGAAAATCAGCAGCAACAGGTCTCATGGAGTTATGAATCCTCCCCCAGAGCCTGACCTCAACATTGTTGAAGCCGTATGGAAACCTTGGACGAGAACAGAACAAAAAGCATAAACATCCAAAGAAGAGTTTTGAAAAAGTTATTCAAGAAGCCTGAAAAGGTTGTGTTGGAGATAAAGGTGGTCTACCCCACGCTGACTTTCAAGTTTGTTATAACTGTTAAAACTCTGTTTTTACCTTATCCTACATTTTCATTAATGTCGTCAGTAAATTTCTCCCCTTTTTATGGCAATATTCAAAGAACTGAGGGATGGCTGACAACATAAGTACAGTATAATTCAAGAATGGAATTCAAAGTCTACAAAGTCTCAGTGACAAACGAGACTTTGTAGCTCATTGAAATAAGCTCATTCAAAATGAATGAGAAAATGTATGTTCCTTCCTGAACATGACTACTGCTCCATAAGGAAGTTTGATTTGGGAAAAAAACCCAGCAGCCTTTGCATTTTAATGCATGTAATTTCTCTTCTCTCCCTCATGCTTTCTCTTTACTTTGTTGAAAGTCTTGACTATATATGTTGAGTAAGGGCATAAAACCCCCCAAACATTTTTTTTAGTAAATACATACATAAACAAAAGATGAGGCTCATTATAAAAGCTGTCTTTGGACCTCTGAACACATACAAAACTCAGGGTTAGTGCTGACATCCTGTGGCATTCTGGATCGGTTTTTTTTTTGCATTTAAAATCTGAGATATTGATGATTTCTTTGACAGTGCAGGTGAAAATCTTTATGTCTACACATCTTTACAAAGATATGTGTTATGTGATTGAGGTGACTCTTAATGTGCTATACCGTCTCCAGTCTATCCTAGCAACGCTCCTCCAGTTTGGTCACTTAAATCCAATATTCAACATAACTGTAGAATGCAGAGTAGTGCTATTTGGTGTCGAGGCTCTGGTCCCTCCCTGCAAAGCAGCATCAGTCGGGTGTGTGTGGGTGGGATGATACATCCTCCCCCTACTGGAAATTTTAAAGAATAATTTTAAACCTTTGGGCCAGTAAAGTAAATCCATTTCCTTGTATTTTTGCTTCCCACTCCAGCATATGCAATTTAATGAACTTGCCTGAGATATTTTCTAGAACCAGACAGCTGCGTGTGTTCAGCAATATTTTCTTTTTCAGCTTTAGGGTGTAGCAGGCATCCTATTAATGTGGTTTTCTATTCTTGGTGGTGAACATAAACATTTCTTTTAGCTAGGGCTATTTGTCTGGGTTTGGAAAGCAACAGGTTTCATCAAGATTTCTACCCCTTCTTCACACATTTAGTAATGTAGCTGTTTGTGTGACTTGTAAACGCACACTGTAACTTGTGTATCTGACATTTGGGAAGCTGCAATGCAATTATCCTGTAAAATCTTTCCTTTTTTGTCATTTTAATTTGATGTGATTGCAAAACTTCTACTTAATAAAGCAGTTTTTCACTTTTGAGTTTGTTTACTGTCACGTTACATTAATGTTACAGCCCAATTCCAAAAAAGTTTAGATGCTGTGTTAAATGTGTTTAATGATTTGCAAATCTTGTAAACCAATATTTTAAATCTAATGAAGTATAGAAAACTACGATGGCCGACAGGTGCAAACAGGTGCAAACGTGCTGCAAATACAGACAATACAAACTACAAGTAGAAAGCGTTTCTCTCCCTGTGCTTCTTCTCACCGTTGTCTCTCGGGTGAAAACGCACCACGGTCCCTGGAAACCCGGAGCACGTCTGTTGTGTCAGTGAGTTTGCAGCATTTTCTTCTTGCAGTTGTTTTCGTTTATGCAACGTTTTTTCTGTATTTTTTCTGTAGAAAACCGAACAAAAACTGAAAATAAGACATTTTACTAGTGTTAGAAATATTAGCTCATTTTAAATAGACAGCAGCAACATTTCTCAAAAACTTAAAGACATGGCAACGTTTACCACTGTGTAGCGTCCCAGCAGTCTGTAAATGGGATGCAGATAAACTCTTTGTCCTGGATTTTTCTTTTATGAAGCCATATTGTTGCAAATAGGAGTATATGAACAAAAACCTGAACAAGACATCTGGATGGGAATTCATCAGGTTACTCTAAAACCTGGATATAACTTTCAGCGTTGATGGTACTTTTATGAGATGTAAAAGCGAAAATGCAGCATCATGCAGAGATTAAATGAAATCAGCACTGATAACAGGCCTGACGGGCCCACTCCTCTTTATTTGAAAGGATACATAATCGATCATTTCGGAAAAACATTTCAAATTTTGATTCATCTGACCACAGATGTTTTCCAATTTGTCTCGTTCAGTCTTAAATGAGAGCAGATGGTTGTTTCTGGATCATGCTCACTTATGGCTTCTTATTTGTATAATAAAGCTTTAACCTGCATTTTTGGCACATTGAACTATGTTCCCATGATCTCTGGAAGTGTTCCCGAGCCCCTGTCAAGGTATCTGTGTCAGAGACGTGACAGATTTTAATGCTTGTCATTCACCTTTTACTGTAATTTCAAGTGACAAATGTTTTGGGAAAAGGCTGCAAAATAATTAATTACCCTTTCTGGATGGTTTTGTTGTCAAATTACAATATTAATATAATATCCTGTACTGACCTCCTCAGACCTTTGATCAGTTTCTCATTTAAAGAAATGTGGTTACTCCATTAATCACATCTGTACGGCACAATCCAAATAAATAAAAAAAAATAACTGTGAAACACACATCAGCACAGTGATTTACTTTCTGTTGGCACCAGGCACATCCAAGTAGCTTATTTACGTACCTGGAGACAGAAAAATATCTTCATTTAATATGTTCATTTTTCTGAAGTGTACTTGTAACTCTGCTCACGGATACTGTAATCATACTGATTCTATGATGTCTGCTTTGTATGCAAAGGATTTTTTCTGCATATGCACTGGTGGGCAGACAAGCTGCCATAGTCTTCCTAATAATAAAGTTAGTGGGAATTTATTAAAGATAGTCATTATAAATTGTTTTTGACCTAAATATTTGTATGATTTAGGTGAATGAATTTCTGACCTGTATTAATCTATATTCATTAATGCACAATAGTCTGTGTGTCACAAGCCTTCATGAGCATGAGTTCCAGCAAATCCCATTTCCAAGAAGTTGGGGTGCTGTGCAGAACATGGTTTAGAAACAGAACTAAATCCTAGGAGGACACATGAATGTTGAAAGCCAGATTCTTCCCACTAATATGCTTATTATAAATTTGATGCTTATCACTCAGCTAAATAGTCATAATAGTGGTGGGAGCAACAGAAGAGATGCTGAATAATGCTAAACATGAATCTGGTGAATCTCATGAAATAATTAGATTAGCAAGATCTTTGAAGAAACAAATATAATCTAACGGAAGTAATGAATGTAAAGTGTCTGTAGGTGGGGGTGGCAACGTGCCAATTGTAACCCCTGTCTGACCAGAAAAGAAACAAAAAAATAAATTTAGCCACTAAACTAGCAAATCTAATCTCTAGCTTGGATCTGCCTGACTCCTGAACAAACCTATTGCTATTCCAGTGGTTTGTTAGCCTCAACATGCTAGTGATCTGGTGAGCTGGTAGCTGCCACAACAGGGTGTTGAGGTAGACACATGGGTGGCCATCTTCTTAACAACAGCCAATCAGTATTCAGTGCTGGCTTTTCATTAGCCAGGAGAAGCACAGAAAATATTTTCTCTGAAAGTTCTATGAAAGTTTTCTCTATATTTTAGCAACCTAAGACCAGCATATCCCAGAAGAAAAAATCAAACTACTCTTAAACATGTGCATACAGCAAGCACATGGATGTGATATAATCAATGTGAATTCCTGATAGAATATTTGTTGTTAGCTTATAGTGAAATCACACCTTCAGGCTCTTTCACAGAAATACGTATCAACCCTTTTCATAGTTCTGTTAAAACTAGGACTGATGCCTCTTAATTGAAGGAGTTGTAAAAACCCAAAGGAAGAATAGACCTCTGACCTCTGATAGACCTGTGAGTTGGCATGGGAGGCAGTAACAGAGGCGTAACAGCTTGTGTGCTTTCACACATTAAGCCAGAAATAGATCATAGATACTACAACATCACAAATCTGAATATCTTAACATTGTTTAGTCATTGTGAATAAAGCTGTGTGGTATTTATGGTAGCTGAGAAGATGGTATGAAATTATATTAGACACACATATATGGGACACAGAACACAAATGCCTTGGACTTCCTCTGATTCCGCAACACTTCAATGATTTGTGATAGGACACTGGTGCGGGATAAAGCTGACAGAAACAACATCTTTAATGTCCCTGAGCAATAACCTGAAATGATCTATGTTATCAATGTTTTCCCCTCATTACTGTTTTGTAATTCTTGTACTCTGCAAGCTCAGCTTCTCCCAGGAGGTCTGCACACCACCCTCTGTTTTCCTAGCTGGACTCCTTGTTGAGTGTAAACAAACACTTGTTAAACAGAGATCCCAACCTCCCAAGACACATGCATAGCAAACCAAACAGGGGCGCTAATGGCTGCAATTTCAATAACTTCCTAAATGCTGAGCAAGAGCTGAGGGCCAGACGAAGGAGGTAAATAACTCAGTAAAAGCTGAAGAATAATATGAATCATGTATTGTGGAGCTGGAGGATCTGTAGATCCTGTGGGGGTAAGTCACAGCGTCCACTAGAGGAAAACACCCAGTGGAAACTGTCATATCCATTTTGAATCACTGTGGAAATGTAGAGACAAAAGGACAGAGACAGAGTCAAAGGGAACAAGGAAGAAAGAGGAAAAAGGCTTTACAAGGTCAACAATGCATTTGAGGGATACTCGACCTCTCATCTGTTTCTGAAATGCTCCAAAGTACACTCACTCACACACACACACACACACACACACACACACACACACACACACACACACACACACACACACACACACACACACAGAGGCACAAAAGGCTGCAGGATTTCGGCATGCAATGAAACATGACAGTAGCCATGGGAGGAATGTTAAAGGTGATCATTATGACAGCCTCTTCTCTTTCTTCTGTGTACTGACACAGGATAGAAGTCCTGAAAACGTTTCCAAAGACCATGTTGCACTATGAGAGAATGAACACAGTACTATGATCAAATGAATCTTGTGTGCTCAGAAAGCAGTCAAGTACTATGTCAGTGAAAACAGGGATTCTTGGCCAGTTTTCGCTTTCATTCTGTAGCTTGTGCCCAAACAACATGTTGTAAAGGTCATAATCCCCTTCCAGGTTCTGCCAGGGTCTGCAGAAAGCTGTGAGCTGTCATCATTAGAAGACAATGTAAAAATTCAATATGCCAGCTGGAAATTTTACAAGTGAATTGTATTTATGAAGCCCAACTAAAAGAACAGCAGCAGCTGCACTGCCATAGAAATACTTCCAGGGATTAGGCATTAAAATTTCAAACGAGACACACTTTGTCGGTCACAATTGTTTTCATACTGAAGAGCCTGTTATTCAAAGTTATTTAAAAATGCTGACACAGTAAAAGTAATTAATAAAGCTGTATAATATTTTGCTTGGAAGATCTGTGTTAAAGAAACAAGTTAATTGGATTTAAAAAGTAAAACATCTTAGACCTGTCCAGTGGCTGAGCTTAAAAGTCTGCTGTATGAGTTACTATTGGCAGGCTGTAAAAAAGCTGCTGTAAAAAAAAAAAAAACATCATAACAGTTTGCAAACATGGTATAGCACATAGACACCAAAGCACCCAGTGCTCCACCATCTTTAAAGTAATACCACAGAAATTTTACCTTCTTAAAACTGTGCTGCTGACTTGTGATGGCACCCTGAACTTCATGATGCACATTCCTGCAGCAGTCAAGAAACTGCACTTCACAACTTTTATTTCTAGCCTCACGCAAAAGCTGCGTTTTGCTTTACGACACTGTATCACATGCCAGTTACTGGATGGTAACACACAGGCTGTTTTGAACAGGCAACATGGCAGATTCAGCTAAATAATAATAATATAAAAAAAAACAACAAAAAAAAAAACAAAACAAAAAAAAAAGCCAAGATGGCATTATTGGAAAAAGTGGTGAAAAGATAAAATGAGAGAGCAAGAGATAAGAGCCAACAAGAACAAAAGCCAACATTGGGCTGACATTTAGTGGCTGGATAGAGCTCAGAAGGGAGTCAGGGTCCCAGATGGATGCCAAAATAACTGGTAAACAGGCTCAGTGATAATCTCTGGAAATGATGTTATCTCTGAGTCGTCATTTATTTGGTATCCTGTTTCCACCTGCCTTAGTCTCATTTACTTTTTATTTGCCAAGTATTTCACCTTCTAAATTTCTGCTTTTATGCATCAAACAGCTGTTTTTGTATTTTACACGCAGACATTTGCATTGCAGAATTTTGTCTGTTTGCTGCTCAGTGTTCGGTTACTTTCTGTGGTCACCAGCACTGAGTTTTAAACTGCTCTAAATTCAACTGAATCAATCATCATTATATTTTCATTAAATATTTTTCTGTTCCTAATATCAGACAACTAATCAAGTACATCAAACTTGTTCAACTGCTATCTCTAAACACTGGATGTTTTCCATTAGTCACTGCAAAGCTACTACATGCAGATAATAAGACAATATTTTATCATAGGGTGCAAAACAAAATTACAAAATCTCTGTGTGGTATTTAGATGTCTTTGCATGTAAAATGAGAGTAGAGACAGTATATAAATGTGTAAAATAACAGGTTAATGGATAAGGGAATGGAAGAGGAGATAAGAAAATGAGACATGTAGTGTTGGAGGACTTGGCACATGATCAAAGGAGTGAGTGGCATGGCCTGGTTCCTGGAGCTAAATCAACTAGTTAATTATTTTGAAAAAAATAAGAGTCACTAAACATTTAAATTAAAGTAGCACCACATAACTTTGTAACTTCAAAACTCTGAGCTTTACACTTACTTTGTGATATTTATCATGTACCTTCCTCAAGCCGCTGAAGCCCAGAGGCACTTTACATTTTTTTTTCTCCGTCCTCCATTATGGCATATACTGTTTTGAACATACTGATTTAGCTAAGACAACCAAAAGGATATTACTGCAAGAAGCACGAAAAAAAAAAAAAAAAAAAAACAGAGAAAGGGACAGCACAAGACAAGAGTCAACATTAGACCAACTTTTGCTCACTGGACAGAGCTCAGAAAACAGAGGGGATGTACTACAGAGGCAGAATTTGAGGGCCATGTTAGTGAGAAAATCTGCCAAAGTTCTGTAGTGGGGCTTTAACATTTTAAAACTCTAGATAACAGGTTGAACCAGAAGGTAAGGAAAGTTGTTACACATTTAACTAGCTCAGTATGACATTAATTTAAAGGTTATGCCACTTTGGAAAACAACAAGCAGTCTTGAACGAAAGACAACATCCTTGACTGTTACTTCAAACTTCAATTTAATCCATATTTTAAAAGCAAATGTATTTCAAGGGTGTTTCAATACTGCTATCATGCATTGATCAAAATGAATAGAATTGGCAACATAATGCATGATTTACAACACCCATTTTTTTTAGGCTATCCTTGTTTCTTTTCTACTATCTGTAGGTGTCGAAAAAGCTGGACAACTTCAGTTCTGGCTGTCATCCTTTAACTGACACAGCGCTCAGGCCATGGCAGTCAGTTGTCCCTGAAACCACTGAAGCATACAGATGCCTGACATCGAGGCCATTCTTGGGCATTCAAACAAACCTCCAAAAAGAAGAAGAAAAAAAAACAAAAAAACAAAACAAAACAAAAACAGCTCCACTGCAGGTACAGATTTATAGAGTGGATGCTGCAATCCATCTAAGCTGGCTAAAAGGAGCATCAGCATGCAGCTGGCCTGCAGGGAAAAAAATGCCTGTTCTCCAAACACAAACATGATGGGCTCTGTTTGGCTGTGGATTGCTCAGAGTGATGGAATAGCAATGGCTTAGCACACATGGGTTCACCCAAGGGGGGAGGCCTCTTGCGTTCAAATCGGCACCACTGCTTGCACGCATTTTGGCCAAAGTGTATATTTGGAATGCACACGCAAACCCAGAGACACATATTGATTAATAGCATGTGAAGGCTCTCTCAAACACACTTTGCATTTTAGCTGAAGGGCCACTGCAGACCCCGGAGAATTGTCTGTTCTTCTGGAGTCCTTTAACTGTTATTGACAAGCTCATGGAGACCAGAGGGTGCACTCTCACAAATGCATCAGCAAACACAGACACGCACACATGAAAGAGGCATACATGCATTTGCATCACAAAACTCGTTTTTAAACTTGTGCACACAGCGGAAACAATATTTTGCAGCCTCACTCTAAAGTGGCCTTTGAAAATGTTAATGACTCCGGTAGAAGCAATTTTGATATGAGGGTAGCATTAATGTTAAGTACCTCATCTTCCAACCAGCCACCCCTGCTCAGAGTGACACAATTACACTAATCGCACAGCCTTTACACTACAGTTCTCACACATTCTCCTGCACTGACAGCCACCTTCACACAAGGTCCCATTCAAACCTGTCAAAGCGACGACACCCACCATGGAACACTTGCAGCTAAATGAGCTTAAGTGAATAAGAAATGTTACAGAGGAGAAGAGAGAATGATCCTTTTGTAATGTGATTATTCTGTAAGAGGTTTGGAGAATTGGAGAGGAACAGTAGATAAAAACACACAATCACATGTACACACACACTAATAGGATATAGGACAGAAGCAGCTACTGTGTCAAGTCAACACATTTTTGCAGTCTTATACAACAGTGGTGAATTGTTAATGCTAAGCATACATTCATAGCTGGCATACTGAGTCTTTTGTGTCACCGAAAAGGCTCATATTTAAAATGTGTTTGAATATTCTGAATGTGCTTATAATTTATTAAGGTTTGGTCATCAAATAGATGAAATCTTTGAACACACAAGACGTCCAACCTTGAAGCAGATGGGCTACAGCAGCAGAAGACCAGAAGACAATTCATACACACTCACCAACACTGGACAACAGAAGTGGAAAAATATTGCCTGACAAGGCTCTGCCATGTAACACGGTTTTGGGCTGGTGGTGTGAGCATCAGCTGAGCATGGTTGAACCACCACAGCCCACCTGACTATTGTTGCTGACCATGCTTTTTCCTTTTATGACCACCATATATCTTCTGATGGCTGCTTCCAGCAGGATAATGCACCATGTCACAAGGCTCAGATGATGTCCAACTGGTTGCATGAATATGACATTGTACTCCAAGGGTCTCCACAGTCACCAGATCTCAATCACCATACAAAGGGTTTGAACGCTAGCGTTTAAAAAATGTTTTGTTTTTTTATGGACATGAGAACAGACAAGGCTTGAATAAGATTTACTCTGCATGTACAGTAAGTTGTTTTAAGCCAAAATAAAATATAATATAAATTCTACAAACATGCGACAGCACCTCATGTATTCCCAGCCCAGGTTAGAGAAGAAGGTGTTCTGTTGCTTTGGCATACGTTGTAAGAATAGCTTACCATAGCCTTGTTTAGACTACTTCGGTTACAGTGATATTTAACATTTTCTTTAGTGAATAGTTATTTCAAAGTTAATTATTACATTTTCAATCTTACCCAGTTTTGGAGAAAGAACTAGTTTCTAATAAATAGATGGTACAGTAGGTGTTTAAACAACATTACAGCCTCAACTACAAAACGATTAACAGTAAAAACTATATTATAAGTACAGTTTCATGCACATTCACACACAATCATACCCCAATAGACTCATCAGGAGGCAACGTGGGGTTCAGTGTCTTCTTCAAGGACACTACAGCATGAAGTCAGGGGATACCTGGAATCAATCCACCGACTTTCAGGTTGGCAAATCTGCTCTTCCTCCTGAGCTACAGCCACCCTAAATAATGTAAAGTGCAAATAATATGGAATAAAATACACAAACTAACTGCTTGTGGCTTCACAGTCGACCGTATGCAGACAATAATTTCTGAGCAGCCAGTGGTGATGAACTGATTTGCATTATTTGCATCTTTCTGTGCTACACATGCACATTAACGAAGGGTTAAGCTATTCTGACGGCATACACCAAACCAACAGAACACCTGTTGTTGCTCCAATCTATTGCTAACACATTTTACCTGTAGATTCCTTGGAAAAAATATGAACATAATATAAATAAATAAATAAATTTATGGTTTGACATAAATAAAAGGGACTGGAAATACCACCTCAGCAATCATATTTACATTCACACTGTTTACATTTTTTTAAGAGGATGCATTATTAAAAAAAAAACACCAGATGTGATGACTATGATAATGCTAAAAAAAAAAACAGATAAAACATGTGATTTGGATTAAAAGCAAGTATTTTCACTTTCATTTAATTGCTGCAGCAGTGATTAAAGCATGCAGTGCAGGATTAATAAACAGTTCATTATTTCCAAAGATTTAGATACTAGTCAAATGAACCGGATCTTTTAAAAAATCTAATTCCGTCTATGCCAGAGGCGGAGCAATGTGAAAAATCACTGAAGAAGACCAGACAACCAACATACAAGCAAACCTGAACCCATTTGTTAAGGAAGGACAACTTTTGTTTCCACTATATCAGAGCAAAACATGGAGCTGCATTAAATCCTGGTGGTCTCGGATTTAGCAGAGTTTGTTTCTTTGATCTGCATCAGAGTTCGTTTGCACACACACACCTCCCCAAACGAACCAGACTTTTTCAAGCAAATGAACTAGGATTCGAATCAGAAGGGCTGTGTTTTAATGTGCCGATACTTTTCCAAACCATTCAACTCCATACATCTAAAAGTGTTATGTAGGCCTACCATCTCCATTCAAACTAATGCAGTAGCTTCCGGAAGTGAGAGTGAGTTGATCAGATTTCTACGTAATTCTGAGTAAATTGCCTCAGCAAAGAAATATGTTCATGAAAGAGGAATCAAAACAAATAGCTGGCCTATTTGTTGAGAAGGATATTTCAGAATTTTTAGCTCTTACTGGAACAAAGTCTGGTTGGAATCAGTGGTCTCCTTATTCCCGATAAATACACACACATCTACAGTATGTTCATCATATAGTAGTGTTAGGGAAATATCTATATACAAGAGAGCACCAAGAACGAACTGTACATCTGAAAAAATAATTAATAATAAAAAACTAAAGTGTTTCTATCATAAGCTATAAGAAGTAAAATGAGTCCTTTAAACTATTATTGCTTCTGATATAGGTGTTTTCTGCTCTTTAAATGATTTTACGTATAAAATCTACAGATTTTTGCCTTGAACTCCAGCAACATTTTCATATTTCTTTGGTGATGGCACAAAAGATCTTTAGCAGTCTGTTTTCAGATGAGAGTGGGAGACATTTTATAGGCAGCACGTATAGATGTAATTAGAGCTGAAAGATTATGTAAATTCGGCTGCTGTCATATTGGCATAGAGGGAAAAAACAGTGATTCCGGCTGGAGCTTTCAACATCTGCACACACATGGCTGCAAACACACACACGCACACACACGTGTTGACTACTACTCCGCCAAAGAGAAAGGATAATTGGCTACTGAGCGAGAGCCCCCTTCGGCTCCTCATTAGCAGCCAAATATGTGTGTGTGTGTGTTTGTGTGTGCTTGAGCACTCCACATACACCAAGTTTGTGTGTTTGATCAAAATTCATGTCACGTCATACTAATGTGCAACAGGGATCATCTCCTTTGATGCCTTCCTACAGTGCCATGTTCTATTGTATTCTCATACATCTCATATAACTCTAGCTGTAGCAGTGTGTGATTGCTTTCATGCAAGTGTGTGTGTCCGATTAAGTGGCCTACTCGGTGTTGCAGCTGTCCTTATTTCACTTCAGGAGGAGATAATATGTGGTAATCTCACAGTATTAGGAAGCCCCGTGGTTGAGTTAGAAAGATCTCCTCTTTATTGCAGCCGTGGCTCGGATGAGCTGACCGAACATGGGGAATTTGTCTTTCCTCTTAGCAAAACACACCTTCAAATATAGAGATTTCTCTTTTCTTCAACCAGCTGAAAGGCTAAATGTACAAACCTAAACATGAGCTTTTGTTTTATGATGAACTCTTCTGTCAAGGCAAAAGGCGAGTAGATGTAAAAATACATCAGTGATATTCCAATAGCATCTTCCAAGCGGAATTATTGTTTAAACATTAAAACAATTATCATTTGTTCGACACAGTTAAAAGTCTTACTATAATCCAGTGAGGAAAATGCAAATAACCTTAGATATGTGGTGTCACTATGATAAAGTCGGACTGTACTTACTTGTAACTGATTAGTTACAAAAATATTTTATTTGTGACTCTAAATAGGAGTAAACTATACACATCTCTAAAGCAGAATTCCTGAAACTGGGCAGATTTTTACACTTAAACACCCCCTCACAAAGTCTAATTTGATATCTGTCTTGCCTCCCATCTCTTCTCTTGAGTCCTCTCCAGCCCGTGAAAGTCAGTCGAATGTTAAATTTTATCTAAACTAGAAGTTATCATGTGATGGCCTAGGCTGGAACACAAATTTGTGAAGTGTAGATTCTCAGGTTTGGGACGGTGCAGGGTAATGATGGCCATCAAAACTACAGTTTTGAGGTAGGAAATTCACGTAGTCTTGCTTTAATGTATACAAAACACAGAACTGTAGAATTTATGATAACAGCAAGTAAAAAACATTTAATGCTGATAATGCATTGAATGACTAGAAGGATAATCAAACAACTGAAAAACGTGACCTCAAAGGGCATTAAAATCCAGAGTTCAGCTTGATAGAGCAGCAGTAAGGCACTTGGGAGTTAAAGAGTTACCAGAAGCAGCAAGCTTCATGCCAAAGGCCATGGCAAAATGAATGGAGGTCTATTCATGGATTCCTTGGGTGGTGTACCATCAAGGGCACCATTGGAGTTGTTTGTTAAGTGTCAAAATGCATTCTGGGAGTAGTTTGTAGTCATGGTTCAGTTTCTAACTGGTCCTGACCTTTCCAGCAAAGTTTCACCCAATGAGTCAGAATCATATGCTGACTGGAAAAGCTGAATAAGTATTAAGGTGCATCTCTAACCTGCAAGGACAAACGCCTTGTGATTTATCTGAATGTGCTGTGTGCTTCCTCTGCTTGTTCTTCTGTGGTACATTTGGCCACTCTCTCAGAATTGTGGTGCCTTCAATAGTAAAACAGAAAAACAATTAATCCTTTCCAAGCACATTAACCCTCAAAGTGGGGGAACTACCAGGCCATATCTCCAGAAAGAGAGCTTAAACATGTCACCACTTTCCACTGCTAGATGCTAGATGACTGACACGTGAATCTTTAATGTGACACAAACACGGTAGGCAAGGGGAGGGAAGGGAGGGTGGTCTAGTCAAAGTTTATGAGGAAATTGCATTTTGAAGACACAGAGCCAATGCAGTGTTCATAGTCGGTGATAAATGTGCAACATATCAAAGCGCTTGTTTCACTGTTGATGAAGAACTTTGTCAGCTATCAGCCATCTCTGATTCTGGAGGGAAATATTTGCCTTCTGAGGATGATGACTGAGTGCAGTGGCACAATAAAAGAAATAAGAATAAAGTGTCCAGGCTTATGAAACAGAGAGCAATTTACGTTTGTAAGCGTGGCAAGTAATGTCGCATTTTAATGGCAGTATGAATGAAGCAGCTGTATTTTATTTGCAAAACAATCTCAGAAAGTTTATGCTCTGGCTTGTGAGTGACGTTAGCTAAGCTCAGATCTTAGAAATATTTAAGTTAACATTTTACAAAAGCAATATAGGAGTTAAATCCAAGTACTTAATGTGAACTGAGGGACTCTAAAAGGGATTTATGTCATCCAGTACATTTTTATGATAGGAGTTTTATATCTTGTAAATCCTTTTTCAGGTTAGTAAATCTTGCTTATCAATTAGTTTCCATGTCATCAGGGCAATTGTCCTTCTTAGTTCATTTTATTATCAGTCTGTGATCATCAATCTCACCAGAACTAAAAGCCATCCATCTAGAATTTCGTTCTATGGTCCAAACAAAATATCTGAAGAACAGTGTCCATAAGTATCATAAGCACATCTTTTACTGTCTTTTACTGGCTGGGGAGGGCTCACAGCCGATAATACGGGACGCATCACTTAGAAATTCTACAAAATTTCTGTTGTGCATCTTTAACAAGTCAATAAAAGTAAATAAAATAAATAGAAATGGTAACCAATGCTTTAAGTCTTCTTAGCATGCTCTCTGCGTCTTCTGCTTCTGTTATTGACTTCAAACTTTCTTTTTGACCTGATAGCACACAAGCTAATATAGTAGCTTGACCAATGGCTGTTGCATCATCGCTCTGTGATGCAAGTTCAGCAGTTAGCCTTAAAAAGTATCACATAAAGTTTCCAAGCATCTAGTACAATATTTCATAAGATCAAGCAGGTGACCTCAACCATTGCTAATTTTGACCAGCTAAACAAGATGGCTACCTCCATAGAGATTGATAACAAATGTAGTAAGAGCCCTTTGGAGGATGAAATTATTAAATGTAACCCTGTTACATTCATCTAAGATGAACTCAAGCCTTTGAGAAGAATAGAGCAGACACTTTGTACAGACACATTGTGCAGAGCCTCTTTTAGCAGCTAGAAAAGAGATGAGAAGACAGTGACACTGTCTCTGTCAGCTATGACCCTGTATGCTCAGCCACCCTGATATTCCCTGACAAATGCCAATATTAAGAGCTGGACAGACAGACAGAGACAAAGAAGCAGCATAAAAGTCACAGCTGCTGCTTCAAGAGTAAGAAAGAGAGAGAAAAAGAGAG
This sequence comes from Melanotaenia parkinsoni, assembly GCA_036919975.1. Classification (NCBI taxonomy): domain Eukaryota; kingdom Metazoa; phylum Chordata; class Actinopteri; order Atheriniformes; family Melanotaeniidae; genus Melanotaenia; species Melanotaenia parkinsoni. The sequence goes on along the minus strand of JBAFTA010000019.1, from coordinate 6,556,063 downwards.
AAACGCAGAACCTCCAGGCTAGTCTATAAACCCTCTGCAGCTTTTACAGAATTCAGCTGCTCGTTTGCTGAAGAAGACCAGAAACAGCAGCTCATATTACTCCAGCTTTAAAACTGCATCGGCTTGCTGTGTGCTTCTTTTAAATTGGTACTATTAATTCTTAAAGGGTTTTAGTCCTAAGTTCTTTCTGAAAAGATTTTGTTTTAAAAACACTGGACTTAAAACATTCTAAAAAACACAAGACATTTTGGTCTTTAGCCAAACACCTTCATCAGTTGTTTTAGCATTAAAACAGTGTCACTACCCTGAGCGGGCTTTAACCATGACACGCAAGAATAAGCCGAATGAGCCAAAACCAGGAAACACCAAAAATCAAAGACCCAGAAGAAGTCATTGTTCCTTATGTGGCTGGGCTGTCTGAGAAGTTCTCTAAGCACAAAATCCATTTTAAACCCCAAAACACCCAGAGACAATGGTTGGTCCACTCAAAGGACCGGATTCCCAAACATCAAAAGAGCAACCTGGTGCATGCTGTAAAATGCACGGAGGAGTGCAAAGATCTCTATATTGGAGAGACAAAAGAGCCACACAGCAAACACATGTCTTAACACAGGAGGGAGAATTCTTCAAGACAAGACTCAGCTGTCTACAACCAACTACAAAAAGAGCAACACAGCCGGAAGGATCGAGGGTGTCCTCATCATACAATGCTGTTTTGAGAACATTTAACAGATCAACCAAACACCTCACAGGTGGGGGGATGAGCATCTGTTTAGGCTGTTGGGACACCATCTTCTCTGGCACACAATTGGACTAACACCTGTCATGTGACCCAGGTGACTCCTTTGTGACTACAGTGCTACATCCTGTGCCCCATAGAACTGATAAAGGTGTTTGGACGAACACTGAAACGTGTTTTTGTGTTTTTAAGAATGTGCCTCAGGGCAGCTGCGAGTGTTGATATTTTTAAATGGTAAAAACCTTACTATTTTAGTAATGCTTCAATTTGATTATCCTTTTAGTATTCCCAATTGGAATTTAGATTTATACTATTAATCTTCACAGTATTAATGAACTTGCTTTATTAGATGGAACATTTTTTTCCATTTTTAATAATTTTTTGTCCCATGTTTTCCTTTTCAATTTTCTAATGTTTTATTTTATCTTTTTTTATATTAATATTATTTTATTATATTTATCCATTTTATTTAGCATCTGTTATCTAAATTCTCAGTGTTTTAATTTTCCAATGCAATTGGCTATGGTTAGGACAACGCTGGTCCAGAGCATCATTTTATGCATATGTGCATGTGGTAACATGTATGCCTGGGTCTTTGTCATGTATGTGTGTGTATGCGTGACTTGTGGGTTTATGGTATTGGGGACTTGATGGTTGTTTTTTGTTGTTGTTTTTAGTGTAAAGTACTTTGTATTGCATTTTTGTTTTGTACAAAAAGTGCTTTAATAACAGATAGATAGATAGATAGATAGATAGATAGATAGATAGATAGATAGATAGATAGATAGATAGATAGATAGATA
>JBAFTA010000019.1:6528366-6539578 GCA_036919975.1 Melanotaenia parkinsoni | reverse complement strand
CCAAGTTTCACAACTTTTCATGGGTGTTTAGGGGGTCAAATTTGGCGTCGAAATGCTTAGAAGGAAAATAAACATTTCAGGAACAATAGGGCCTTGCCATACTTCGTATGGCTCGGACCCTAAAAATAAGTAATTATCTATGAATCAACATCTACTTTTAAAGCTGCGCTATCCTTCTAGTAATTCCCCACAACAGCAGAGGTGGCTTTAGGCATGCCTGCAGCTTAGGTTTACATTGGGAAACCTCAGCTGAATGCAGCCAGCATCAATATTATTTTATGCTGTTTGTTATATCGGCATAATGCTACAAAATCAGGCTAAATGTGAATTATGAGTTTAGTGAATGACTATGTGCAGGTTTTTATGTATGTATTGATGAATCTACCACAGCACAAGTGGAGCAGTCTGTAACGGTCTAGCTGTCACACTCCGGCTTGTATAGGACACGCCAGCAAATTGATGGCACGCTGAAGGCAGTGTGGGTGAGTGTGACACAGGCAGGCATTACTGCAATTCCAATAATCCTTTTGGTTTTTTTCTGCTTCTTTACACAAATGAACTGTACGTGCAGACAGACTGATGTGCGCAAGAGAAAAGCTCATACACAGATGCTCAAACATAAAGACAACTTTTATTTTCACACACACATAATCAAAGATTGTGTTTTCTGCTACGAATTAATAGATGTTGAAGATAATTCATGCACCAACACAATCACTTCCCTAGGTAGTGTGTTTGTATAAAGTAGATAAACACATCAACATTTTTCTGAATAAAAATATTTCTAATGCGGCCGTTGACATGAAATTTTTCATAATATTTAAAACTCATTTAATTCTATGTAGAAAAGTCTTTGTTAGTAGTGGCAGCCTCCTATGAACATTGATCTTTAGTTCTTCCCACAACTGGATTCAAGTCAGTTGGATGACTGGGCCACTTTGGCCCACTCATTTTCTTTGACAAACCCACCTGAGAGTTTCCTCAGAGGATCCCTGAAATCTCCAGATTCATTTCATCTTCATCAGACAGATGATGGCAGCAGGTTTATGATCCAGAATGTCTCAGGATATTTTTCCATTAATCTTTCCTTCGGTTCTGTGAAGTTTGCCAGTAATGAATGCTGAAAAATAGTCCCACACCATGAAGTTCCCACTTCCACATCTCACAGTTGGTATGGGGTTTTGGGGATGATGTGCAGTGGAATTTGTCCTCCAAACATGGTACGTGTTATGGGATTTTATTTTCAAAGTATTTCACATTTGTGTCCAAATGTGAAGGAAACTTTAAACTTTTAACTTAAAAATTTAACTTTTAACTTTAAAATTTTCCTCAGTTCTGAGTCTTAAATGTGTGTACAGATGTGTTTGTTTGAATCCACCACTTATTGAGTTAATTCTAGGTCTTTCTGCAGCTTTTTATTTTGCAGAGTTGCAGCTTGACTTTAATGTAAGGTTTTGAATCGGTTCCTCCTTCTTTCTTCTTCATGCAGTCACATTTCCTACTTTGATACTTACCTATAACAATATGCTGTAGAAACCAGTCTGTCCAAGTCTGAGCTGTAACATTGTCTCCCCTCTCCTGGTCTTTCCTGTACTTTTCATTTGTCTTTTGTCCTTTGCATCTTGTAAAAAACAACCTTTCCTTTTTCTCCTGCACCGTTTTTGCCATCTCTCATTAATTTTCAGTTTTATTATTATGCTATTAATTTCTGCCTTGCTGAAATTCATATTAAACTCAACCAGACCACATACAGTGGCCTTCTTTGCAGGCTTATCTAATTCATGAAAGGAGCACCTGGTCATGGACACCTCTTTATAGGCCCTCAGTTGGGACTGAAACAGCTGATATTAATTTGCACTGACAAGTGGTAGGATTGCTCTCTCATTACTAATAGATTCTAGCTGGTGTCTTGGCTTCTGCCTTTTTGCACCTTGTTTTTTTCCATGTGTTCATACTTTTTCCATTTCATTACACATAACTTAATTTCTGAACTTATTAGTGTGAAGGTGTTTACGCATTCACACACTATTGAGTTCCTGTTTCTCTTTGTTTTTTTTTATCATTATTTCTGCCAAAATTTGGGAATCAACTCCTCCTACACCATTTGTGCCACTTAAGCCATTCAAATATTAAAATATTCAGCTCCTGCAGGACATTACTGTGTTGTCTCCTGGTATTTCTAACTTTGATACTTTTTGAGTTATTCAGTGTCTTGTACAAGTTTAAATACAGCCATTTGATTGGACAAAAGCCTTTTATATCAAATGCAGATTGGACAATGTTAGCTGTTTTTTTTTTCTATGATACAATTACAGAATATTTTCTCTCTAATCAGCAGAGCTAATCTCTATTGCCTACTTTGCTGATGTATCATGGTAATGATAGCCAGCTCCTCTGCTTTTCATTCAAACTGTATGGTCTTTATATCCACCCAAGAAAAAGACCAGACTGGGGAGGTTATTAAGATATGAGCCATTAGCAGGTAATGTGGTGGGAAATGGCTCATGACCTCCACTTTAGTATTTAGCATTTAAATGTACTGCATGACTTATGACAGCCATTTAAAGGAAAAGAAAGGAAGAAAATAGAGACAGGAAAGAGTGATTGTGTGAATGAAAGTATGGGAGAAGAGAAAGAAATAGAGGAAGAAAAAGCTTCAAAACAACTTGTGCGAGATGAGGCTGGAGTTTCTCAGGTGAAAAAAGGCTAATGTTATTTTGGAGCTAATAGAAATGAAATGAATCATTTCATCAAGCTGCTTCCTCATGTGAGAAAAACTAGAGCTGCTTTGTTTATTCCTATAATTACTTAAACTTCCCCCTTATGACATTCATTAAACCCATAAAACTTATTTTCTGTTCATTAAATTACATATTGAAATGTTATTTTCCTGACATGAAAATAAGCCTTTTGTGCACTAACACAAGTAAAATGTTACTCAAAATGTTACAGCAGGTTTATGAATATTCATTCCCACTTTTTAGGTTACCATGGAAAAGCATCTTGCAACTATGATATCATCAGCAGGTAGTATTTGGCTTCATCCCATAAGGCAATTTAATTACCCTGCATGTTGAAAAATTCATGTTGTCATGGAGGTCAGGGATAGTTAAGAGCAAAAATAAAGGCAATTAAATTTATATTTCTTGGTTTTTGAAGATGTTTCACTTCATGCAAATTGTGTAACCACTTGGGGAGGAGAGTCAAGCCTGTGTTGTAGGTTAGGGGAATGATACCTGAGGCCAGCTTATCTATTTAGAGATGGTTTTCCATTTTAACATACATTGCTTTCTTGATGTGTCTTTTCTCCTTGATATGTATGTGTACAGCTAAATTGTGACCTGTAGACCTGTATCTCCCGTGTTATGCTATGCATTCATCAATAATACAAAAAATTTAATTTATACTACTAATTTATACACTTTACATACAAACAGGTATGGTGAAAAAATAAACAAAATAAAAAAAATTGTTCAATTTAGATGAGAGTAAACAAAAAATATCAAGTGATTAAGTATTAAACATTAAAAACACTTTTTTAAAAGATGGATTTTGTCGGGATGTGAATGATAGTTCTGTGCACTTTCTGATTGAAGGTTGCAGAGTTACAGACAAAGGAAGAAGAAGGAAGTTGGAGTCTGAGGGTCAGAGGCATCGGTGGTCCAGGGGTAGGGGAGTTCTATAAAGTAGTGTGGGGTCTGGTTATGGAGGGGGCACACACTGTTCTGCACTACAAACATAACGCCATGTGTTTGGGTGTTTTGCCATTTGGAGGAACTAGCTTTTGTGGGGGTGTTAGGTTTGAAACCTACTAGAATTTCCTATTTGTAGAAGATTTTTCTGAATTCATCAGATACTCCTGCCACAATTTGGATGCTGATGGGGTGAAAGGCTTTCTTTCATTTTGACCTCTGTCTTTGTGGGATATTTGTAGGGATATTCACAGCCTGATGTTGTAAAGTTCAGATAATAGACAGTTTGTGTTCCTATGGGTGGTTTGGGTCAAAACGTTGATACTGGTCTATGGGGAGGGGGGTCCTGATAAACTTCAGTGTTGACACTACCATCATACTCAATGTAGTGTACTGTTCAAAGAAGACAACTTGTTGTCTTTGGCATCATCCTGAATGTACCTGATGTAGCTGTCCACTGAGTTGATGGATGCTTAGCCAGGTGTCATCTGCATACAAAACATTCATTACATTCAGTTTAGAGACAGAAATTAGGGAGTCATGTTTGTGCAGAATGGGGGGGGCTGTATTGTGTGTGTGTTTACATGTGTGTGTGTGTGCAACTGTATGAGAGATTTTTAATGAGTGTTTTTTATTGTTATATAATTCTATTTTGATGTGTGTAAAGGCTTTTTTTTTTAATATGCATGAACTGAAATATGCTTGAATTTATTTTAATCATGTAAAGCACTTTGTGTTGCCTTTATCATGAAAAGCACTTTATAAATAAAGTTTGATTTGATATCTGAACCAGTGACTTGGTATTGTTCTTTTGTGGGAGCTCAGTACTCCACTTTCCACTTCCTCCATGTAAATCTTGGCCATAATGAGGGACATTGAAAATCCAATGGCACAGCTGTACTTCTGACTGTGGAAACAGTCATTGTACCTAAAGTAGCTCCTGGAGAGGCTGACGTACAGCAGGGCACAGATCTGATCAGAGATTAATATGGATCTTGTGACAACAACAGTTGTGGCCAGGCAGAAAAACAATGGCTGGACTGAACCAAACAACAGTCAGTTAAGTCAGTGACATGTCAAATCAGATTTTTTTATTTATTTATGTGACCACATTGAAACTAATGTAGCCACTTCTTTTACAACTCTGGGCTGAAACTCCTCACTTCCATACTTGTAAGGGCACATGTTGCTTCCTTTATGCACATGAATAGGTTAATCTGTGTTACCCACTGCCAAATGTTACCACTAACATACTCTCTACATGCGTTTTACATTGGCATGGTTATTAGGAACTACCTCCACCAGAGGGCAGTGCAGAGTTCAAAGTTCGCTTTTAATGTTTGAAGTCGGTTTGAAAAGCAGTATAGCAAACATGGTGATGATAAGGGAGATCATGTTAAAGCTCATTCTCAGAAAGAGACATGAAAAGAGGCAGCACAGTAGACGGCAGTGGTCTAAGGACCTTTTGCTGGTTGCATGTGAGGTATTCTGCACATTACTGCCCCCACAATTTCTGGTGGTACTGCTTTATTTGCTGTGCTGGGGAATTCATCCTCTGATATCTACTGACATATGCACAAAATGAACACAGAGCATTTTTAATGTAGAGCTTATATGAACACTTAGAAATGAAGAAATCTTTGGAATAAGAAGTGAAATATCTTCAAGAACCAAGAAAATAAAGTCCAGTTGCCTTTATTTAAACATATAAATGAAGCTGCTGGAGGTTGTAGGTCTAATGACTGTCAACAATGCCTCACATAAATTCCTAAACATGGACATTAGAGCAGGAGTCCGACTTTGCTGAAAGCATACATACATACCTGATGTGGCTGAACAATTAATCTGACTTCATTTTATTCCTCTACATAGACTCGCCACTATAGTTCTGGAAATGCAGTCTTATTCATTCATTTGTCTTAAACAACACTGGAACAAACTCTGACTTCCTCTCATAATTAAGTTCTTTCATGAACTGTTTAAATGCAACAATTAATTTCCACGAAAGCTTCAATTATAACTTTGAACCACAAATTAGTAAACTTTAACTTCAACACTAAAACCACAAGTTATCTGTAATTACAATCTATGTTAGAGTGAAATGCACAATGGGCTCGTTTTGGATTCATGCGGCTTTCAGAGACACAGTTTGAGTTTGATGCTTTCAGCTCAGTTCTCCTCTGAAAGATAATTATTCATAAGCTGTCAGTGCAGAGCTTTACCCAAACAGGGGAGAAGAGTTTTTGTAGTGATTCCAAATGCCCTGTGATTCTTCTTCAAATCCCTCTACAAAGCTGAGCCTCAATCTATTTGTTTCATCAGCTGGCAGCAGCTTCTGATAAGAGAAATACTGTATGTTTAAAGACGGAAATCCACAAACAATCTAGATGTAGACTAATTCAGTACATTGCGCTGCAAACTGGAGCTCTTATGTTTATGTCTACAGTCATCACCTAAACAGTGCACTGAGTCAATCTTTCCATAAATTCCACTAACACTGAATCCTCCTTCTGGGGGGCTGAAAGAAAGAGCTATTAGTTTGAGAACCAGTGCAGACATATTTGGGTAGTTTAGTGGCAGCGCTCAGACCAGATGAGAGTTGTTCTGCCAGGTTTTTGAGGCAGCAGACCTGCTGAGACTGTTCTATCAATACGTTTTGACACAAACCAACAGACTCATAAAAACAACTCTTTTGTATTCACCATCGGAAAGGCACCAGAGGATTAGACTGATGAAATTATTGGTTTTGTCTGAAAACTCTCAGATCAGAACTGTGTCTGCTTTTGCTTTTTCAACCTGATGTATTGCTTTAGTCAAAGCGATCATCTTTGCTGCAAGCTGCTTTTCATAGATTACTAAAAACTGTAAGTAGAGATTTTAAAGGCCAAAATGGAGTAAGAAAAGAGAAACGGCTTGTAAATGCTGCTACATGAGAGCAGTTTCATTGTCTTCTTTGGAAGGGCAAAAAGCTTCAAGATTAGTTACACACACACACACAAAAAAAAGATACTCAACATAATATAACCAAACTGATTCAGCTCAGGGCCGTCATTTATCAACCGTTCATAGAAACAGTCCTAAATTTAATCCTACGAATGAAAGTTATGATTTTCGTTTTAAAAATCAATATTTTTAAAACGTGTGAAAGCCAGTGGTACAAACGTAAGTAATCAGCGGATGGTAAGGCCCACATGTTCTGCTCCTTCTACTTGTATTTCATGTCATTTTTTTGTTCATGTCCGTTCTTAAACAGTAAGTCGGAATGAGGAAAGCATACCTTTTCACTGGGCTGCAAGGCGGTTTGGTGGTTCACACTGCAGCCTCAAAGCAGCATGAGTCTCAGCTGGGGAGGGGTTCAAACAGGGGCCTTTCCGTGTGGATTTGCGTGTTCTCCACATGTATGCATGGGTTCTCTCCGGGTACTCTGGCTTCCTACGTCACCTAAAGTCATGCATGTTAGGTAATCAGGTCTCATGTAAAGGAGACCGCCTGTCTCAATGGAACTACCTGTATAAATAAAGGTTAATCCAACACGGGCTTGGCTTGTCATAATAAACATCTGTGTGTAGATTTTCAACATATATTCTGTCTCTTCTGTTCGATTTTTTTCCCTCTGTACAGAAAAAAAAACATTTTTGATCTATGAAACATTCAAACCAATTCAAGTTTAGCTAAACTAAATCAAGAACATAAATACGAAGATTTCACGAAATATTAAACACAGTATGTCACCATCTCTGGAAGAAAAAAGTAAACTAAAGTTACTCGGTGCTGGAGAAAATATCTTAAGTACAAGCAAATTAAAATTAGAAACAGAGCCAGTAACCGGCTTATTGCTTCTGCATGTCTGGATCTTACTGGAGCTTAATATGATCTCTAATAATGGAGCATCTTTACTGTGTTCCTTCAAGCATGACTGGGAATAATAGGCCCTCCAGTCCTGTTTACCTTCCTGGACAGTTGATGGCCCTTCAGCAGTGTCGTTAACTCTGTATAACCTAACTGCCTATGTGTTTGAGGGAAAGACACGTGATTGAAGGCATCTGTATGAGTGAGTGCACAGCTATGCACTGTGACACAGACAAAACCCGCTCCTGAATGCTCAAACTGCATAGCTATGAATTATTTGCATGCGAACTAATATGAACACGGAGTATTTGCAGGAACAAATGATACACGGCTACTCATTAAGATGACTTTGTGCACATGTCTGACTTGAGCACAATCACAGTCACACACAGACACACAGATAATGGCACTAAAATCAGGGCTTTAGATTGATGGCTGTAAGCTGAGCTGCTCTGCATTCTGATGGTGTGTGTGTGAGAGAGAGAGAGAGAGAGAGAGAGAGAGAGAGAGAGAGAGAGAGAGAGAGAGAGAGAGAGTGGGTTTGCTGGAGTGTATCCAACTGCTACAGATTGGGTGTCTCCAGTACCCCGAGACCGATGACAGACTAGTGATAAACAACCACATACAGTACACAAAGATTGAAAATACACAAATGTACACATCTCCTGATTCAGGTGCCACAAATGCATATACTGTACATTTATTAGTGATGCACACAGGAAATTCACTTAGTGGCTCAGATTTGCATAGACAGATGTTCATATATACATAAAACATGAATACATATACAGACAAACCCACACGTTTTAGTATACAGGAAACAACAACATATAGTTCCCGTGCTCCATCCATCCTCCAACAGAAAGAGAAGGAAACAAAGATGGAAGAGCCATCGAGGTTCAGAGGCCAAACAAATGTGACGAGCCCAACTATGTGAACACACTTCAACAATCCGCCATCTTCACACTTCTCTCACTTCACCGACTCCATCTCATTTACATTTTCTGACAGGAGCAAGAGTGAAACTGTCTTTAAAGTGATAATCTATTTTTTTTTTTCTTTTTGTTCTGAGATGCTAAGTGCTCATTACTGAGATGTCTCTGCACTGCACACTTTCCAGAGATCGCCTGTCAATCACAAAGTGTGTTCTGCTTCTGTTAATAAAGTTTGGGTTTCTGGAGGCGGCGCTCTTTTTAGTCTCCTCGTTCACTGTGACTGTCACTGTTCATGTTAACTACCTGCAGTAGAACTTTCCAACAATCCCGAAGCAAAACTGTATCAGATTTTTCTTGGAAAAGACAAACCACATGCTGGGAAAAAGTTTTCATGACGCACCAAGTCATATCAGTCTGATTCATAATTGTAAAGTTATGACCACTTTGTAAAACAGTTTTGCTGTAACTTTTAATGCCTTTCACCATCTCAGTTGGTGCAAGGCACCCAATTATTCTTCTCTCACCTCATCCAGTCTATATTCAGAATAAATATAAAGCAATAACTAAATCTCTCAACCACACAGTGTGCTCATCGTCGAAGTTCTACTCAATCTGTCCTCTATCTAGTTCTGAGCCAAAAGGCTGGATAAAAGGTATTTTTTTTGTGTGTGTCAAAATCTCACCCTGCACTGTAAAGTACTGGAATAAAAGTTCATATTAATATTTTTCTTCCAAGCTTACACCACCCACAGCTAAAAAACAATGTGACAAACTAGGAAAATAAATAAATAAAAAGTGAAAACTGTATTTATTTCTGCATTATACTTTGGATACTTGTGCATTTAATAGAGAAATGCTTTCAAATTCACACATCAACTACTAAAATATATGTTTAGTAGTTCAATTTAACCACATCTGAAGATTAAATTGTAAGCTTGTTAAGCAATGTCAGTCAGGGTCTTCGAGGGGGCTGTGCCCCGTGACAGCGGGGGACTCTGGCTGGGGCTTTCATCTGCTGCCCTCGGGGTGGTCTTCGTTGACGGGTGGCTTGGGTTTGCGCTTCGGGATTGCTGCTGATCGCCCGGGTCTGCCTGCCTCCGCAGAGGCGTGGTCATATTTGCATGATCACACTCATCTCCACTCACTCCTCATTCCTCATAATCTGCATGCTGACAGTCACTGAGTCGTCCAGTGGGTTTATACACTAAGAGCTACTTTTGTTGAGGTTTTTTTTTTTTTTTTTTTTTTTTTTGTGTGTGTGTGTGTTTCTGGTACTTTGGCTGTTGCTGTTATACATGCTGTTGTTGCTGCCTTGGTTATTTTTTTTAGGAACTCCTGATGATTGTCAGCTTAGTTTTCCTGTAAATGCTGTAGGAAATTCTCTGTTGTGATTCTGTACAGGTGTAGCAGATGGTTGTCTGGTGTTAGTTTGGATTGAAGGGTCTTTGCCTTGTATCTGTTGTTTGTCTCCTCTTCCTTATTTCTACTTTAATTTTTACTTCTCTTCACTATTCTTTTTTTTTTCTGTCCCCTCCGGTCAACACCATCTCCAAATTAAGGCTCAAGTCGTTCCACTAACACATTTCAGCTGCACCTTATCAAGACTGATTTAAGCAGTCTTTTAGGTGACATAGCCTGGCTATTTGTGCGTTCCGGAGAAATGTAGGAAACCCTGACGAGTGGACATGGTTGAAGAAGAGAGCGAGAGAGGTAACAAAGCTGTGATTAATAAAGCGAGGGAAGCGGCATGGCAAACACTTCTTCCCCTGAAAACTTAACACCAGCAAAGGAACTCACCCTAAGCAGCAATCAAGTGTCTCTGTTGTTCCTGTGCCTGTACCTACGGATGCTGGTGATCCCTCAATACCTCAATGCTTACCTGCTTCTGGAGAGTCTTCTGCTGCTGCCGTAACCACTGATCACTTACCTCAAGCTGATGAAGAAATACTTCCAGAGATGGACGTTCCTGATGAGGGAGTGGAGCTGTGTGGCCAGGCAGGGACATCTCCTGATGACTTGACTGAGGTTTCTCTTAATCCATCTGTTGTCCCTGACGACTCAGAGCCAACTTTGCCTGTAGCGGAGCCTAGTGATACGGTCTGTCGTTCGTCGAGGCAACGACAGCCGCCTGACCGCCTCTGCTATTCCACGTTAGAAAACCCTTTAATCTCGGTGATACAGACATTGTTCCATAGTTTTGCAGATGTCTGTAGTGAAGCACTTAGTATATTCTCAGTAGCAAACTACGGCTCACAATCGTCTGTTCACGTTGCCTCACATGCACATGGAGGTGTATGGTCTTAAGGGGGGAGGGTGTAACGCGGGTGCCGAAACCGCTCTCCCTGTGTTCTCTTGCCTGTTTTTCTCTTTGATTCTCACGTGCCTCGTATGCCTTTGGTCACATGATTCCGGTCGGCCAATTAGCTAGCTTTATTAAGCGCTACCCGGAAGCGGCCGGTAACATGCGAGGGGAGATCCAGACAAATGTTTGCTACGAGGTATGTTTGCTTCAGATTACTATTAATTCATCACGTCATGTTCTGAAACTTACTGCATGAACTGATGACTTGTAGGAGCCGACTATCAGTCCGTAACCGCCGTGAATGACTGCGCATTTAATGAGATAAGCGGAATCGGTAGGTGTGTCCCAATTCAGGGACTGCACACTTCGAAGTGCGGATTCGTCGGCCACATACGTCATCGCAGTGCGCGAAGTACTGTCCCAATTCACAGAAT
>JBAFTA010000019.1:6435340-6446769 GCA_036919975.1 Melanotaenia parkinsoni | reverse complement strand
GGGAAAAGGGAACAAAAACAGAAGGGAGAAAAAAAAGCATTTTGTTTGGAAAGAGGAGGGGAAAAAAAGGGGAAAAAAAAAAAAAAAAAAAAAAAAAAAAAAAAAAAAAAGAAAATAAAATCTGAGTGATACTAAATGAAGAGTCATTCGGGAGCAGAAAGAGCTGACTCTTTTAAGGGAGCCGAGCCAAAAGAGCCAAATCTCTGAAAAGAGTCGGTCTTCCCACCGCTACTTCTGCCTGTGCTTGATGTAGAGGGGCAGCAGGTCTACTGAGAGCCCCTTCTGGATGACAGAGCCTCTCACCTCATCTCTAAGGGAGAGTCCGGTCACTCTGCGGAGGAAACTCATTTTAGCTGCTTCTACCCATGACCTGGTTCGTTTGGTCTCTACCCAAACCATCAGACCACAGGCAAAGGGTACAGTAGATCAAGATTTGCCTTTGAACTAAGCTCCTTTTACCCACAACAGATGTGGATGCATTTGTTACTTCACTCTTCCCACACTTGTGAACAAGAAGCAAAGATACTCGAACACCTCCACTTGGGGCAGGATTTCATTTTAGACGAAATAAGGACAGTCCACCCTTTCCTGGCTGAGAACAGTGACGTTATAATATATCATAAAAGTAATACCACAACTAAACTACACTAACTTTTAAAGAGATACTATTGTTGAGTGTGGACAGGATCTTACCAACAAATTTTGTTTGATTCAAGCTTTTGTACTGAACAGTACAAACAGTCCACGTTTTTCACCAAATCTGTCACCTGGAAAAATTGTTCTTTGTTAAAATATTGTATTATAATGGGTTTTTACCCCAAAGGTTTACAGCTGTCCCTATAAATTGCAGCAATCTGTTTGTCCCTATTCTCTTTTATACTTGGAAGTTGGGAAAGCAACCTGCTTGACTTCTTGCAGTATCTGTTGCTCCAGTCAATAGTAGAACAGCTTTTCCCATTTTAATTGTGCTCTGTGTTACTGAGCTGGTCAAACAGTCTGTGGTCATTGTGAGTTGTTTTAGAAGGCAAACAAGCTCCTGTCTCTTTTTTCTAGTAGCTGCTAATTTGGCTCATCAATCAGCTTCCCTGCCAACCCTCCTCAGATCTGACTGCTGTCTACAGCAAGTAAGAAACTAATGTTTCAGAATTACAAACATCCTCATTTGAGCAAATGACAGACTATTTAAATCTTACTTTGAGAGCTTTCTGGTGAAATGTTCAAACAACCTGTCCAGGGTGTAGCCTGCTTCCTGCTTGGTTACTGCTGGGATAGGCTAAACCCACAGAAAATGGATGGATATACAAACATATAAGGACTTTTTTCCTTTTATAATAGAAAACAACAGAACTTGATACACATGGGTAAAGTGGTGCTCGCAACTTGAAGTGACCACAAATGCACCATGGTTCTTTGTGCTAAATGCTAACAGCACCATGCTGCCAATTTTAGGCCTGGAATATACATCTGTGTACTGCTTTTCCCAGCTAAGCACAGCCTTGCATTGAGTGTATTTCTTTCACAAAAGGTATTATCAAAAACATGTGGAACAGGTTAATCTTCAGGCTGCTCCTGGTTGAATTGATGCTTTAGTCTACTGTGAAAAAACACAGTGTATTGTCATAATCCATGTGAGTGGTGGATGATGGAATTGAGATGGTTTAATAAAAAAAAGCAATGAAAAAAAGGAATACCAGAAAAAATAACAAATGAAAAACTAAGATCACTGGAAAACTAACAGACTTGGAACAACATGACTAACATGCAACCAGAAATGACTTGACTAAAGCAGGCTAGCATAACTACAAACTGGTTAAACCAATGGAAAAGCAGGAGCATAAATACTGAGGGACAAAACAAGCAACAGGTGTGACTACTAACAACCAGATACAGGGAACAGGAAGTGAACTAAACAACATGCACAAGGGGATAGATTGTACTAAATGTGACTGACCAGAAATAAAGGACAAGCCACAAGATCTGAACTGAACAAAGACTCACAGACCTGCAAAGGTATGAATGCCTCTTGGCTGCTTTGCCGTCACCTTCCCACTTGTACAAATGCATTGTAGATTGGAGTGTTCACATTGGAGTTAGCAATACTCAGTGAGCTGGTTTTCAATATGGTTGAAAGTAAGCCCATTACAGGCTTTGGTTTTAGTGCACTACAGTATCCGTCATCATAGGTTTCCTTTTCAGTAAGAGCATATATAAACTTACCAATTACATTTGGAAGTGTGAGGGGTGGAAGAAATAAAAGACGTCAATGAGTCTCATCAATGAGACAAAAATGTCTGTTCCAATTTAACACATTAACTTGTATCTGTGTCTATAGACATTCTTCATTTTACAAGTAGATATGTGTTTCTGTTTAGGATACTACTTGGTTAATTCCATCTGACACTGATATCATACACAAAGACTCTTTTCTTCCTCCTACAATGAGCATCTTCTCCATTTTCTTGGTTATCACAGTGATGAACCAGCAGTGAATATTTAGCTAGAGTCTCCTGGTATCCATCAGACTGCCCTATAAAACATCTTATAAAACAATGGCAAAGCAGAAGTTAACGTTTGCAACAAAAAAAAGATGTGTTCTGTACCTGAATATTAACTGAAATATTGCTTGTGTCTACTCAGTTCACCACTAGCCTTAGCGCAGATATGTTTGCATCACAAACTGGATAATTGGAAATGCAACTTGCAAGATCTTTTTAAGTGGCCCCTGAAACAAAGAGGAAGAAAATAACTAAATTATCAATGCAAACTGTTTGTGGTAAATATAATTTCAAGCAGGGATAATTTGCATACTGTTAACATGAAGTGTGAAGATTTCACACAGCTTTTGAAATTAGTGTCTGAATGAACATTGAGTTCTGTGCCATAATTAGTTTTCTCTTCATGTCCTCAGTCTACCCACACCGCACACACACACAAATACACACAAACATATCTCCCTGACAAACTCATGCATCAGAATGAGAAACAACAAGGTGTCGTAGTCTTAACGGAACGGAGTGGGAGCATTTGTAATTTCTTATCAGTCACTAATTACATCGGTAACAAGACCCAGGAGAAGTGACGGCTGCTGGTTTAGACATCTGCCGGCTTGACAGCAGGGTTAATTAAGAGCCTTCCACTAAGATTAAGATGGGACAAAAACTAAATAGATCAAGATATACACTCAGACATATCAGCGCACATGCATGCATATGCAGGTGTGCACCTACACACACTAAACAGCCCATCCATTAAGAACCTAAATTAAGATAGTCGCACCATCCCGTCTATTTCTGCAGAAAATTAGCCTCCCGCTCTGTTGGACAGAGTTAGCCAACATGGGGCCGTTCTCCTCAGACCTAATGCATTCATTTATACACCTGTGTGACTTATTGATACTGGCACATTCACTGGAGAACCATTTTGCAGATGCCCTGAATATGGTTCATGAGCGAAAGCAGAGAAAGCAAATGGCATTAAGAGGTTGACAGTTACATGGCTGCAAACCCTTCAGCGCTCATGTTGTAATCCCTGCTGAGCACACACAATACTCCTAAACCATCTTCCCTTTGTGTAATGTCATAAAGTGCAGATCTGGGTCTACAAGATTTGTCTAAGGTCTGCTCTAATCTGTCCCCGTTTCCACTTTGCCTGGTGGTGGGTGCATTCATGCAGACATGCACAGACTCTCACTGCCAGGTTAATGTAGCAGCTCATTCACCGGGCTGGAACGTATGTTGCCTCCCTTACCAGCTGTCCTAATGCAACTCCTTTAGAAGACTCCATTTGAACAGAGAGCCTGTATGAATAAAAGAAAGCACTATCTCCAATGTTCTTTCTTTTCGCTAACTACCCTCCCCCCCCATCCACTGCTATCTTTGGTCCCTCAGGGTTGGCATATCGCAACCTGGAGATGTACTGTTGGTGTACTGTTTTGTATTTTGGGACATAGGAGGGTTGAAAATGGGAAAATAGGACATTTACTTCTGTTAAAAAATGATCATGTATTTTTATGCAGTAAAAAATGTTCAGGGCTTTGCAGATTGTTGAGGGAGTAAGTGATAAAATGACAATTTGTCCTTATATCTGAAAATAATGCAAAATTTCACACTTAAAATATAATCAGTTGGCTGTATTCACATAGTTTTCCATTGCAGTCTGTTAATGTGTTTATATGGTGAAAGTAGGATTGTTACCATGGTTACCATAAAATTAATAAAATAAGTGCACTGATTTTGAGAGATGGCTAAGTTCGAGGTATCCCCATGTTCTATATTGATAACTGGATGCACTGACAGATCTTTAGAAATGCAGAAGACTGAAGTACTATGTTCACTGTTACTGCTTCCATTGAGGTAGTTACCAGGTTAGCCAGCAGCAGGTGTGTGTTAGAATAGAATAGAATAGAATAGAAATACTTTATTAATCCCTTCGGAGAGCCCTCAGGGGTTCACACGAAGCCAAAGAGGAAAGACATAAGCAGTGATATTAGAGACGCTATTGTTGCTGCAATTAACCTGGAACGTGTTATAATACAATTTCCAATTTGTAGATTGTTGAAAATATAAAAAATTCAGAAGTGCACTTGCCAACAAGTTCACAAAGAGATCTAGAAGAAACTGCATCTATGACTAGGATTTTAAATGCCTCAGTAAGCATGTTAAATGTTAACATTCATAACGGCATGGCTTGTTTGGAACGGTTGCTGCCATGTTCCACAAAATACACAGTAGCACGGCTTAGATCAGACAACACCAAAGTGGAGTTTTGTTTGGTCATAATGCACAGCAGCACATTTCATGAGCACCAAATATAATGTTTTAACAGCACAGTGGTGGGGGGCTGATAATTTCAGCTTGTTAACCACGAGACCTTTATATAGAAGAGCCATAAACTCCTCTGTATACGGTAGAAAGAAATGTCATATTACTGTACTTTACTGTACTTTACTGTACTTTGTACTGTTTCTTGTATATTTTTTAATATGGGGAATTACCATTAAGATCTGAAAGTAAATGTAAAATAAGATTTAAAAAAAACTGCAACTGTGAAAATACATAGATCTTTTAAATAAAATTTTATTTAACATTGAAAGACTTATTTTAAATGTTTTAAATTTAAATTTAAGTACATTTTTTATACTGCTTTATAGTACATATATGGTTTTGGACTACAGATTAAAGAGTTTAAAGTCCTGGGACTGGCAACAGGCTAAAATATTATTCCAAAAAGTCTTTCATTAAACATAAAAAGCCTACATGAAACATAAGAACCCATTTAAAACTAAGCGTGTCTAATCATTTTATTATAAAATTTTATTTATTTATTTATTGCAACACCTGCTGCAATATTACCGTTTTTATTTATTTGTTTTTTTTTATTTTATTTTTTTTTTTTAACATTGTATACCAAAGTTTTCTAGAGTCAAACATGAGGCTGTTGGTCTGAAAGCTAATTCTTGGCTAAAACCGGACTGTAAAAAATCCAAAACACAGCAGCAGATTTACAACAGAATGACTGAAAAATAAAAGAATAAAAGTGTTGTGATGACCTAGTGAAATTCAAAACCCTATCATGGTTGGAATGAAGTGATGACATGTTGAGAGAGTTGTGAATGAACAAATGTTTGCATATTTTAAATGAATTAAAATAAGAATTGGAAATGCAGATGCAGAAGACAGATACACAGCTGGATGGACACTTTCATGTGTCACCTGTGTTGTTTATGTGTGTAATTTGGTCCATTTGTGGGGCTTGTGGATCCATCGCTTGACACAGCAAATGGAGCAATACCACATGAAACCACGGGAGTAGTGCTGAGCAGTGAAGCTGCCATGTGACCAGCGAATGAAACAAACTAGAGAAATTTTTTAGGAGGAGGAAGAAGAAGACAATGAAGGCAACAATTGTAGAGATGGTGGGTCACCATATGGCGGGAGTTTTTGAAGAAAGGCTGGGTGAGTGTGTCAGTCAGTCGTGTTGGGCGGTTGCAAACAGCCAAACCAGGCAAGTGCCTAGGACGGAGCCAGAAGGGGGCCTCCAAGGGCCAACCAACTTTGAATCAAGACAGCAGTGACAACGTGGAGAGTTTGCATAGACGGTGACCAACCACTACAGAACTCCCTAAAGTAGCCCCACCTACACATCTCGTCTTGCAGTGCGTAGCGGTGCATGACAAACAAAAAGGAGAGAGCAGATTTATAAAAATGAGAAGTTTTTTATCTTGCAGTGACAAATGAAAGTAAAAACAGGAAGAGTAAAGAAGAGAGCAAGATAGTTTATTATTTTTATATATTTTATTTTCCATGTCCAGTAGGCCTTTAACTTTATGAGGGGTGGAAACTCACACCCCCCTTCACTGCTCAGTAGGCAGAAGACACTGCGGTGGACACCGCAATGATTTCAGGGTCAACATGTCACGAAAGAAAGAAAAAGAAAGAAATGGTTCTTCGGCTGTGAAGGAAAGCTACATTATTATTACCATTATTACATTACCAGTACAACGAGGGATTTGTGACCAGGCTTTAGCTGAAAGGGGGGTCTGTTCCTACAACTTGTGGCTCAGGATCAGAAAAGCTGTTGTTGATTGTAGGCAGGTAACACACATGTTATGATGGCCAGAAAGTTAGCGATCAACACTGTAGATGGAAATGCTACAAACATAACAACCAGGCTAAAAACACCCAGCTGTTGAGCTACATGAAACAATAGGTGTATATGGAGGGATGCTAAAAACGTAACAACCCGGCCAGTACTTAATGTAGCTTCCATCCAGATTGGTAAACTCCCAGCATGGGAAACTTACTGCAAGCTAATTGCTTCAGATCATTTTCACTTTCTACATTATATCAAAATATTGTGACTATAAACAAATTTGCATTGTCATGTCAACAAATTATCATTGTGAATAATGTTTCACCATTTTCCTACCCTAGAGATTAGCTTAGCAACAGTAGCAAGAAATACAGCTAACTATATTGTAACAATGCATGAAAGTGTTAGCAAATAGCATCATTAGCTTGTGTATTTCTTGGTAGCAGATCTGTTCCACCTCTGTTGGCAGTGTGGTACATTTGCTACATGTACACCTATTAACAGGGACATGTACAAATATTGTATATAAGGCAAGGGAAGGATGGCAAATAACATTTTAATGGGAGTATAGATGGTAGACAGAGTATTTACCAAACAGATACATCCTGCTGCATTCCTTGCTGTGGGTTGATAAGTTGCTCACTCTCGTTTTCGGGGTCTGATTTAAGTTCAAACGTACAGCTGTATGTTTTGTGCTGACATTGTGTACTGGGTATTTATACGAGTTCTGCTGGTGTTTCTATGATGAAGACAGTTGATGTGCATGCGCTCGACAACTACTCCTGGCATGTGGACCAATCACAGGTAGCCTGCATCAGGGAGAGGCGGGGCTCTGGGCGGAAGAGTCTCATTCTGCTTGTTGTCAGAGGCTGAGCTGAGGGCCTAAGGAAAGGATCAATATAAATTAAAGAAAGGGGTTTGTAAAAAATGCTGGATTAATTCCTGCCCTGCTAGACATATTAAAATAAATTAGCCTGAAATGAGCATAATAGAACAACTTTAACAACCTTGGCAATTTAAAAGATGCATGGAAGTATGAGGGGTAC
Source organism: Melanotaenia parkinsoni (assembly GCA_036919975.1). Classification (NCBI taxonomy): domain Eukaryota; kingdom Metazoa; phylum Chordata; class Actinopteri; order Atheriniformes; family Melanotaeniidae; genus Melanotaenia; species Melanotaenia parkinsoni. Next base: position 6,439,132 of record JBAFTA010000019.1, on the reverse strand, counting down.
TATTTATGTACATAAGGGAGCAAAAATGGACCTTTTACTGTATACATAATTTTAACATATGAATAAAAAGTGTAATTTGTCAATTGTTGTTTATCTGAAGTTCTATTTAACTCTTTTTACTACCTAGGAAGAACCATATTTTTTCTTATGTCTTAAAATAGAAAACTAAATCCTTTAAAGAAGAAGGATATTCTTCTTCATGTGACTGCACAAAACGACTGTAATCTCCAATTTTTCTCATAATATGGTTGTGGATCACGATGTCCTTATCCTCTGCCACATCTGTAAAGTTCTGATTGGCTCAGCTGTTTTTCCAACTGAGGAAACGGCTGTAACAGATTAAACCCTCAAAAGGAAAAAAAAAGGGCAACATATTAAAGGTCTTTAAACCAGGCTAAATCCATGGCATTCAGCCAAGACCTCCAAACAGCTGAGGCCTTTATCTAGACTAGAGATGTCTCCCAGTGCACATAAATTGAGGAGGCATTCTGCTGCTCTCCTGATTCATCTGCTGTGTGAGCGGCACTGTCTGCTATGTATAATGCAAAGCTGGGGGAGGGTTTATGTGGAAAAGGGAAGCGGTTCCTGGTCCCATTAGAATGAGTAAGTTGCAGTGGCATGGCTGCTAACAGTTTCCTACATTAGCACCCCCAGAGAATCACGCCCCAGTGACAGCACTGTACTCAAAGTGGAACTAGGAAGAAGGAATGGGAAAGGGAGAGCTGGAAGGAAGGAACATAGTAGGCGCTCAGACTAAAATGCAAGAGGCAGAAAGAGGTGGAAAAAGCAGGCAGAGGGAAAGAAGGAATTAAGGGTAGCTGAATTAAAGAAGCAAAGTTTGGCTGTGGAGTTACTGGTAGCAGGGGGGGATCCGTCACCTGTCAATGCGGACAGCGACAAACAGAACAAGCAGGTGATGAAAAGAGTAAGGCGCGAGAATGATGACAGGAGACAAGATGAAACAGCGTTGAGGGGGTGGGGGGGTAAAATCTTCATGAGGATGTCACCATAGAGGCACAGAATCTCCCCCCACCATCTGCTATAGAGGCATTCCTCTGGGGCAGATGATGCAAAGCTTGCGTGCATATCAGTTTGGGTGTGTAGTAGTGTGTGTTCGGGGACTTTTCTGGCCAGTAAACTCAGTTATTCACACATCAACAGTAAATCCTGCAGGGAAGAAGAGACAAAATAGAGCGAATAAGACAGAAATATCCACATAATCCTGCATTTTCTGTGTAATTCATGGCCTTCTGCCCTGCGACGCATTTCACTTTCTCTCTTTAGAAACCCCTGTCTTATTTCACACTGCTATTCAGCATCCTCCACAGCAGCGTTTTGATCACTCTCACATCTCTTTTCACTTATCTGCCATAACAAAGATAACAGTTTTCTCCCCTAGCCACAGTTCTTCTCATACCGTTTAGCCTAAACGAGGAAGGCCTGCGCTCCATTTGTCATTAATTGGCACGCTGCAACCATAGATTACCGAACATGACAGCGTCTTTTTTGGAGAAATCTATCTGCCGTGACCTCTCTGACGCGATTACAGCAAGGTCAGAGAACGCACAGGGAAACCAATCAATATGATATTGAGTGCTAGAGCAGCTCGAGTCTGATGCATGGGGACAGAAAGGAGGGAGAAGAAGGAAGACAGCTTGGAGAAAGGGCGGTGGGAGGAAGTGGTGGTAAGTGGAATTGTGAGAAGAAAGTGAAGTGGAAAGCTGATTTAGAAAAAAAAAAAGAGGAATGACCAAGGAGGAAAAGTATTAGACACGTTCAGCTGGATATTGCGAGCAACATATGAGGAATGGGAAAAAAGAAGGTGAAAATGGAGGAGTGAGAGAGGGAGGCCCTGAAGGTGGCTGTAATCTTGCGGGTGGCAGCCATATCAGTCTACAGCAACACCACAGGCACAAAAACACACACTGACACCCGTGGATGACTGCTGTGTTTGAGACACAGTCAGTCTGAGAAGAATATTCTGCAGCAGCCACAGGCACAAACACATAACGCCCGAGGGAGGTGTCTGATAACAATCTATACAGTAAATTACACATGTGACTGTGTGGAGGTGGCTGCACATGCACTGTACAAAGTACTGTGCAAAAGTCTAAAGCTACCTCTCATCTCTTCATATTTTGCCTCCAAGTAGCCAAACTTTCTTAAAATTATTAAAGTGGTCATGAAGAGTCATTCTTCAGGCTTTCAGAAGAACTGATCTTTCAGTCATTTTTAGGCCAATCCTTGTACCTGATCACTCTCTGCACTGTTTGTTAAGCAGCTCACTCAGGCACATAAAAGAGCTCTTAACTCTAGAAATAACCAGTGATGTGTTAGTACATACCAAGATTTGACAATGAGCCCATTTCAACTTCAATCGTTGATTGCTTTACCAGCAGCCTATTGCAAAGACACATAATTTTGTCCCCATTTCTTCTTTTAAAAACAAAAAATAAATTTTGACAGCTATAAAAATGGCCTTTTTGCACCAACAGTGATTTATAACAAGGTATTAGCTGAGAACTTGTATATTTTAGAATTGTACATGCTTGAATAATGTTGGGATACAAGCTCTGAGGAAGATTCGTCACTCCATGAAGACCTGCTGCCACCGATTTTCTCTGTAGTTCTTGTCATTTGGCAGACCTCTGTGTTTCCCTTCCTTAGGCGCAGCTTTATGACTATCACCAGCCAAGATGTGTGTAGTGCGGGACATGCTAAAAACTAGTGGAGATAAAGGTGCTTCTTTGCAATGATCACAGTACCAGGGTAAATATTTGTGATGTTGACTTGATGGATCATTCTAAAATGAATAAACCTATATGAACAGCTTTAAAGGTGCAATGTGTAACTAAATCAAAGGCAAATGACAGAAAAATGTAATATGTATATAGCTGAACACCGTGTTTCTATTGGTATCTAATCCCTTTTAAGATACGTGTTGTGTTTTCTTTTTCTCTTGGATCAAGCAATCAGGTCCACATACCTGGCAGCTGCCATACTTGTGCCACAATTGTGCAAGAGCGTCTCTGACTGGACGAACAACTCTGTGTTGGCAGTGTCCGCTTGGTTGAAGTAGTTTTTCTGTAGTGCAGTTATCACTGCACCTGAGGCCACTGCATCCATTCAGATGTCCGGAAGAATTTTGGCCCCTGACGGCCACCATCCATTCACACCTTTGTTGGCATTTGAAGTAATTTCATCTTTACCACTTACACTGTACATTTAAGTGGATGAATGTATTTGCTCTAACATAGCATTTTCAAGATCATTAGCGGTATAAGTCTCGAGGGCCTGTTCCCAGAATCTTTTTAAAGCTAGTCACAAATTGAAGATACAGTATATATTACTGTCAGTTGATAAAGTATCATCCAAAAGTCTTGAACCACCCCTAATTTCTTTATAATGCCAGAATAATGGACTTTAAGGGGAAATCATCACTCAATCAGACCGATTGCCACTGATGACTCTGTGTCATTTGACATATCTCAGCCTTCCTTAAGAATGGCTCCTTACATTGCAATAATTTCTGATGTGCTTCAGTGAAGCGTCATCTGAAAGGCCAGATACCTCTCTTAGGTCCTGTCAGGTATTTGCTGTTTTTTTGCCTGTTTCATAAGGACATCATTTTTAGAGATGGGATTTATGGCTCTTTGAAGGGAGCCGGGTCTTGAGAAACCGTTCCTTTCAAAGAGCCATTCAAAAGACTGGCCCATTCTTACAATATCTTACAAAATTTCACAATATATAAGAATGACAAACAATCAAAATATGTACCTATATAAAATCTAC
>JBAFTA010000019.1:6400775-6421523 GCA_036919975.1 Melanotaenia parkinsoni | reverse complement strand
CAAGTCATAAATGAAAATAAAGAAATGGGGGGAAATAAACTACAGAAACGGTATTCGTTACAACTGATTATGTAGACTTTATTATTAGACTAATTATGTATACACCTTAATCACACTATTACAGCCCCCCAGAATTACCTCAACTTTTTGCAATTTAATTGTCAACTGCTTTCTGATGCTCTTTGTCCCAGAAATCAGTAAGGAAAAAGATGGCTGTGGAAGAAGAAGAACATGTCTTTTGAGTGAGGCAGAAACCAGAGTACTGCTGTTTATTTTGAGAGATGTGGGTAGAATTAAGACTGGATCAGTGCAAACATTGCAGTGGTGAAGGAGGGATGTATAGGTGGGTGGGTGTGAATTATTAATCAGACTGTGATGCTCTGGAAGGGGAATATGAGCAAAATATCCAATGTGCAACTCTTGTAAACACCATTCGTGGGATCTTGTCTTGTTTAAAGTCAGTCAGAATATTGCTGAGCATGTAAACATAGAAAACATCTGCTGACAACTATAGATCACAAATTGATTGAGTCAGTTGTTTATCACATAGTGTAAAGATCCCTCATTCGCCCTGTTCCTGTGTTTTATCATACTTATCATACTTCTTAGGCTGAGTTTCATCAAAACAGGATGATTTCAGACTTCCTTTACAACCCCTCATCACCCAATCTAAATACTGCTGAAGTCTTACTGTAAAAAAAACATTTAAGCTCTATAAGAAATACATTCCTGCTTCCTTATCTCTTTCTACACTGGAGGCTTTCCTTCTTTAAGATAATTTCTTTTATGAGAAAAGTGTGGATATGAGCAAAATGATAAGCAGAAGATGCATGATAGTCATATTCTCTATGTTTAAGATGTTTGTCTCATAATTTCCCACTGAAGGCAGTGGAAGATTTACAGGATTTTGATAAATTAAGAAAGTTGAATCATCTATGAGTGACTTATGACTGATTTCTTTGGGCGCAGGTGCGGTGTCACAGATACTTTGATAAATGTGGGCCATTTTTAAAGGTCACTTGCAGCTGAGCCCCTTGTTGTAAAATCATTTTTAGAGTTTATGTGTCACATTTCAACAAAATCCTGCACCCCACCTGGCTTTGACACCTGAGTCTTGGTTGTGTAGCAATGAAGTACACAAACCTAAAGGCAAACACGTGAATTTCAGCTTTCTGAGTTCATCAGAACGGTACTCGATCTAAGATGAGAACCATTAATAATCAGACCTTATGGCTGCTTATGGAGGCTACCAGTGTTAAACGGCCATGCTAATGAATACTTGCACAGCAGCGCGGTGTGATGCTTCATGTTAGTGCACATTGCACATGTGTGTGAATCTCTGTATTTCTTAATAACACCTTCTTGGGAGTCAAGCTGCACTGTAGGTGGACAGCTCATTGCAAGCCCTTCAGCCTCGACATGTTGTGAATGCTCACACACACACTTTGCAACCAGCTACATTGCCTCAACACCAGTGTCTGGTGAACAGGAGCAAGATGGAATATGGATGGACAGAAGAAGGTGAACAAAAAAGGACATGAATTTAGGAAGGAAATTAAAAATAGTTCAATATTGCCTTGGGTAATATTGTGAGAATGTGCTCAAATGCAGTTTATTTTTGTATTTCACACATGTAAAAAGCTAGAGGTGCAATTACTTTCACTCAAATAACACATGATGCAAATATTTTGGTTGCTTATTTCGTCTCAGTAATGCACACTTGTCCATTAGGCCTATTTTAACCTGCTGGGCCTTAAGCAGCAGTGCTCCAAGTGTGATTATCATTAATTCAGTTTAATTTCCTCTGCTGTAATAAAACATTCATAACTGTGAATGAATTACTGGGTTTTAATATCAGAGCATGCATCACCAGAAAAAGCCTGGATGATGGACTTGAAATTTTAAGCAGGGCTCAATATTTGAACAGTGAGTTCCAGTAAAACCACAAAGATGTTGTATTGACTTCTGTTGATTGTGTTTCACTTTAGCTCTCAGAGAATATTGAGTTTATTGAAGTATCCGCTAGTCTTCAGAGTACAAAAGTGGCATATAAAGATGTAGAAAAGGCTAAAAATACTGGCATAGAGAGTGACTGATGAGAAGGATGTGAAAATGAAAACAGATGAGTGAGTTTGACACAGTGGAAAAAAATATTAGAATTTATTTTGTGTTGCTCCAAATGAATCCTTGAAAATAAATGGCTCATAAAACTATTAAATATTTTTCACATACCTGTCAACTCTCATGCATTAGCTTGAGACTCATGCATTTGAGTGGTTTCACATGCTCTCATGCCACACCTCTGATTTCTCACGCTGAAATAAACATCAAGAGCAATGCCGGAGTGGCTGAATGGGAGGTTCGGGAGGATTCCCGGTGGGCCGCATTACTCTTGGGCCAGTGTCCCAGTGAAACAAATAAATAAGTAAGTGGGAACGGGCCTACAATTTGATCTAAGTAATTATCTGAGAAGAATAAATAGTAAGGATTTAAGTTTATCAATACTGAAATATCTACCTCCGAAATCAACATTTATACAACTAAACTTTAAGGATAGGCAGGAACTACTTTTTCTTCCACTCTGCCATAAGCATAAGCAAAAAAGGTGCAATGTTGCGTCGCAGCAGCGGTTCATTCACTGCTCAGTGATCAGTCCGACATGCAGGGATGAGTGTAGATATTTCAGCTTCACAAACAGCAAAGATGTGCAGTTTGATATGTGTGTGAAGACCACAAGCCTCCTTAAACACTGAGAATCCGTCATAACATAGACGCAGAGGTGATGAGGTTGTGATGAGGTGAACTAAAGAGAAGGACAGGTGCTGCTAGGGAGGAGACAGACATTACTCTGAGTCTTCTGGCCTTCAGGCAGGTACTATCAGGTACTATCAAAGGGGGAAGAATTGTCACTGTCACTGTTTTTGGGGGAAGTGGTTAACGTCTGCCTGCTGCTAGATTTAAGTTTTTGTGTTGATGTTTAAACAACAGGAGTTTTCTGAAATCTTAAAGCTAAGGCGTCCTGTTTTGTTCAAATGTGCGGTAATAAATATCAGCCCCTGACATTGCTGACAGCTGAGTTTATTTGGGATCTATCTGTTAAGCCTGGAAAAAAACATAACAAAAATAAACCAAAAGAAAAGAAAAGAAAAAAAAGAAACTCGTTATTGATAAGTGATTCCTACAGAGACTATGAGGGCATGGGCGTTGATAGACACAGGCTCTACAGGGGCCCAGGCCCCCCATTACTCAGTTTTATTTTTTATTTTTAAGACCTGCTATGTTTAATGACAAAAACAAGAGGTATCTTTGTATTTAACATGGGTGTCTAAAGTCAGAGCTGCGTCAAGGGTTCCTGATTGAGGGTTTTACATAGAAAATGAGTAGGCCAAAAGACTACTCAATGACTTCTGCTTCTTCTTTTTTTTTTAATCATTATGTTGCTGGAAATTTTCAGCCATCCAATTCTTGATGGACTCTAAGTATCTCAGCAAGATCTGTAGTCTAAGAACATTCTGTGGTTTAAAAGAAATATAAAGCTCAATATCTATAGAGGTGAAAGAATTCCAGCATACACTTTGTCATTTAAATGGCCCTTGGTACACTGCATATGCTCTAAATATGCATATATTTGCATCTTTCTGACTAATCATTAAACTATGAGTATATATTAAAAAGCACTTTTTTTCTGTTTCTTTTGTCAGTTGGTAAAATTTGTCAGTATTGTCATAAAAGTCTGTGTTGTGGTGAAATACTTTCCAGGCTGTTATTTTGCGTTGACATAATTCTGATGTTAGAACTGTGGCATCATCTGACAAAACAGCAATTTAGTCCTTTTAAGAGTTTTTAATGACATTCTTCTATCATGCGATTCCAGTGACTGTGTGGTCGTTATTCTACTGGATTTAACTGCCGTGTGACTGAGCATACTGCCGACCATGTTGTTTTAATTATGCATTGGGAACATTGTGTCGGCATAAAAAGTGTGGCTCTGGAGTGGTTTAGGTCTCAACCTTCTCAGTTTGTGTAGGGGATTGTAAGTCCTCCTGTACTCCACTGTCATATGGAGTCCTGCAGGGATTCATTTTGGGCCCAATTATGGTTTCCTGCATGTGCTCCCGTGGGCTCAGTTCTCAGGAAACATGGCATCTCCTTTCACTGTTATGCAGATGATCTATCTTCCACTTAAAAAAAAAGAAAAGAATGGGCTTTCTGTGAACTCTCTGCAAACATGTTTGAAGTACATTAAATCTTGGATGGGACTAAACTTAATAATTCCAAAACTGAGGTGATGGTGTTTGGACCCAGGTCTGCTAGTGTTTCTCCTGTAGATCTAGCTAATTTGAAATAATTTTGCAAGCTGAACATTGTAAACCTGGGTTTTAAAATGGAACAAAAGCTTGACAGTCCAATTCAGTCAGTTGTTAGATCCAGCTTCTTTCACCTGAAGAAGGTGGCCAAAATTAAGCACTTTCAAGCACCACAGCACTTTTGATTAATTCATGCCTTTGTAACTCACCAGCTGGATTAATGCAATGAACTTTATTTTAGGGTGAATCAATCCTTTATTTCTTGACTACAGCTTGTACAAAATGCAACTGCACGTATTTTAACTGGCACACACATGAGCACATCACCCTGGTTTTATCTTGTCTTCACTGGCTGCCCACGCACTTCAGGAATCAGGATCCATTTTAAATTGCTTCTATTTGCTTTTAAGTGTTTGAATGGTGCTGCCCTGTCCCTATACACCTTCTCAGGCTCCCAGGTTGCCTGGCCAACTCCTCCTGAGTGTGCCCAGGACTAGCTGGAGCTCAGAGGGGACCGGGCCTTTGAAGTGGCAGCACCTAAACTTTAAAATGAGCTGCCTTCATACATTAGACCGGCCTCCTCTATATCTGTTTTTAAGTCTCTTCTTAAAACTCATTACATGTTGACATTTTGATCTGATTTTCAGTTTATTTTATTTTGTTTAAATAGATTAAAATGTTTAATTTCTTTCATATCCTTTTTAGTTTATTAGTTTTCATGTTATGTGCACATTAAAGCACATTGTAGCACTGTAACAATGTAGTTTTCGAAGTACATTATAAAGTAGTTGCATGCTTGGTTTTTTTCTGTGCTGGGAGGATCAGACTCTATTAAGCTTATCTCTTATCTAAATGTCAACCACATCTGCCCACCACATGTTAAAAAATATTTATTAAAAAAATAATCATTCACTTCAATATTAAAACACATCTTTACTATTAATAATTAGACTTCTAAAATCCAACGTATATGACTCCATAGATTAAAAACATCAATAAAAATATTTAGAAGTGTTTTCATTAGTTTACATTGATAAATTTGCCAAAAATGGGTCAGATTTAGTGGCGGATCAAATTTTGGCACACTACCAGCTTGTTAATTATCTTGCATTCAGCCATGATTTCAGTCACTCTTGGTGAGGTCCATCTTCTCTCTTTTTCCTCTCTCCATCTCTTTCCTTTTCCACTTGATTCAACCATTTAAAGGCAAACTATCCAGGCAAAAACGGTTGTAAATGGATGTGATGGGAGAGCATTCCCTAAGAAGATGCTGCCATGTCAGCATGCAACACAATGTGACTTGTATGTTGACAATCTCTAAATAAAGGCAAAAAAAAAAAAACAGAATGTTTTGAACAGTTTTTCCACACAGTCCATAAATTTGCAGCATTGTACACATTTAAGCCTGGTACAAACATAATCTTTGGGCTGTTTTTGTCGCGATTTTGCATCTTCCCAACCTCGGACGGCAAACGCCCGATCATCTTGAGATTTCCCTGTCCAATTATCTTTGATCTGTGGCGTGTTATGAGCTGATTTATCCTGATAATCCACTCAGAAACGGGTCGTAGCCGACAATTGGGAACATTGAAGATGTTTAATATTTCAGAGCCGATTTCTGAGGAATGCCGACGACTCGTGCATTCTGACTGCGTGGATGGTGACGTGGTACGGAATGTAGCCAATCAGAGAGCGAGCTGGCTGGTGAACAAGGAAGTAAATAAAGTCCATTTTCACGCCATCTCCAGTCTGTTATTTCTTTCAGTTCTGGCTTTTTCCGTTAACAGTAGTCCCAAGACCACCATCATTCCTTCGTCCTATATATCCTGTTATATGGTATATATACATATGCTATATGTTTAATGCCTGATTTTTATCTTTACGTGTGAGGTCTCAAACCGATAAGGAATCTCATAAGATTAAGAAAATCGTTATGTGTGTACCAGGCCTTAGTTGAGTAACTTGATTACCTTCCAGCTCATGTGTACTGGGACAAGGACAGTTCTCCAAGTAAATGTCCAGAGCTCACTCTGAAGCTGGAAGTATTTCCTTCGTAATCCAAAAAGATTAAACTTGGCTCTGTCAGTAGCATGATATATGAATTGGCTGCTGTTAGCAAAGTTATTTAACATTTTTACTTGAACTGTCAGTGTAGCACTCATCTCCTGTTTGTTTGTCCTTGAGTAGCTGGTATATCAAAATATGAATATTTTAAATTCATAAGTCAGAAGTTTTCCAGTGCACCTGTTGGATTTAGGTTGAAAGTGAAATCCTAACAACTTCAGTGTAGTGTCATCTCCAAAACAATGCACTTATGGCACCTTGGAAAAACATAGAGGCCCAAATCTGGCAAAATAGACAATGCAGCAGGCTGGTAATTAATATAAGAGAGGAGGCAAGCAGAGGAAGAGGAATAAATAAAAAGTAAATTAATAACATTTTTTAAAAAGAAGTTAAAAAGAGGAATGAAAGAAAAAAAACAATGTTGATTATGTAACAGAGCTGTTTTTCTACAACTCTAGAAAGAAAAGTCACTTAACACGCAGAAATGGTTTAATGTGTGCATCTGTGTACACGTGTGTGTGCATGTGTGTGTAAGGAAGCTGTCAAACTACTCCAGGCAAGAGAGTTCCAGCAGTGTGTCAACCTAATGGGCAGAAACTAGGGCATGGTGAATTATTCATTAGCTTTTTCAAGGGGAAGAGATGCTTCCAATATCTCTCCTTTGGAAAACTGTGAGGACTCTGCTCTCATACAACACTCAGACACACGTCAGCCAAACAAGTATGCTATTAAATCAGGTCGCTGCCAACAAATCCCTCCTAAATTAATGTTCATGTTTCTAAAAACAAACACAGTAGCAGCTAGCTCAAACCCTCCGAGACCATCTCCATGTTAATTAAGGAAATTATCCATAGAGCAACTGATCCACTGGATAACTTACTTAAAGGTATACATTAAAACCACCCTTTTCACTCTTGGGAGATCATTTTCACACCTTTATTTGATGTTTTGCAGCATGATTGCATCAACCGCATCCCTGCTTGACAATGAAATATTGTAGAGTTAATACTAAATAACAATCCTTGCAATTCACTCATATTTTCTTGCAGATTTCTCGCAATGTTGTGATTGATATACAATTTACATCACACAACAGATCCTAACAACCTTTTCTAGTGCAAATCAAATCAAACCATCACTGGAGTTCAAACTTAAATGAGTAATAAGTAAATAAATTTAGTTATTTTTGTTTTCTTGACACCTACTGTTACTTATTCTTCTTTTTTCTTGAGATCGCAAGACGATCAAAGTGAGCGGTCCATGTGTTAGCACATAATTTCATTTTTCACTGTCGCATTTGGGAAAAATCTTGAAAACTTGAAGACTAAGAGAATAACCTTATGCTATAATCAATGTTAGGTAGTAACACATTACTGTAACGTGTTACTTTTGTCAGTAACTATTACTGTAATGCATTATCATTAACCTATGGTGAGTTTGCATGTTACTAGCTAAATTATAACATTTCAGACAGGAGCTGTGAGCTTCTTCCTGTTTACAGCTGTGATACAGCACAACAGGCCGAGTTGCAAACTCCGCTTGTTGGGTTTATTTTTCTCTGCAGTCGATTGTAAATATGGTCAGTCGCAGGTATTTGAGCTTGTTTTCTTAACTGTAGGCTTCCTCCGCTCCCTTTGTGAAGCCCTCCTGATTCTCTCACAGCTGTCCATGAAGCAATAACCTCTGGATGCGGAACGGTAAACTTGACCGCAACAGTCCTTTTTTTCATAAGCTAGTGTCCACAGCTCTGTTTTCTTGGTTACCGCGGGCATCCGAACCGGCACACCCCTACCCACACACACTCACACAACTTCACTTGAAAGAAAGACAGTTGAAATGCCAGTGAATAACTAATGTAAATAAAAATACATATTTGCATATTGGAGTGCTCAACCTGCAGCATAGATCCTTTTTTTTTTGAGTAGCTGTTATATAACTTTTTTTTTTTTTTTTTTTTTTCAAATAATCTGCTGGCCTTAAATAAATTAAATGGGGTACTTTTTAAGAAAAAAGTAACTTAAAAGTAACTAAAAAGTTACTTTTAACAGTGCAATACGTTTTGGTCTAAGTAATTAACAAAGGAACTGAGTTACTTTTTGAATTCAGTAACTGTAACTAATACTTTTGTCAGTAACTAGCACAACAGTAGCTATAATAAGGTTGTTTATATGCTTATTATACAAATAGGCGGTTGCTACTGATTACTCAATTTACTCAGAAAGTTACATATATTGTGAGGCATATCTGAAGTGTGTTGATATTGTTGTTTTACAACTGGACTTTATTTATTTATTTATTTTAGTGTTGTTTCCATTACTTGCTGTAAATTTCCATGTTCCTTTAACATCTTTTGGGGACAAATAATACAAATTATAATCTGAAATATTTACATTCATATCCTATGAAATGTTCATTGACTTGTGTTATCCCACCCAAATAAATAAATTTAGAAAGGTTGTCTTTGTGTAAGCTAACATAGCTAATATGACATGATGCCAACATTAAGAAAGAAATATCTATTATCATTTTTCTTTCTGCCAATGTCAAAAATCTAACTGTGTGGATACAGAAATATGATCATCAGTTCTACTTTTTAGTGGTCAGTCTGTGGTCCTAGATCAGATCTATACCTTATACAAGGCTATTTGCTCTGAGTAAGTATTGTTTTATTAAATTACATTAATCTTTTTGATAGGGGTGGGACTTGATGGCTTTGTAATAAACTAATCACGAATTATTGCATTTTAATTGCATGACAATATTTGCCCCAAAAATGAAGAGTTTTTCATTTAAATGGATTTTAGTGGGCAACTAAAGAAATAGACAGAGACAGTAATATTGTAAACTCAAGCTTTAGTAATGTCTGGAAAATGAATTTAATTGCATTTCAATTCAAAACAGTAGAAACAGAAAATATCCCTGGCCAAAATTAATCAGCTTAAAGTTAAAGTGCCATTTTAGTACTTTAACTAGCAGCTCTGGCTGTTCTCTAATTAAAGGTCTACAACATGTTACAGTACTTTTAACTTTTTAATAGTTTTCGTCTACACTCTTGATTAATAGGCAATAATATCTGACGGTAAGCCAGGGCCGGATCAGCCAGGAGGCAGAAAGCTGCCCTCCTGTCAGTCTCCAAAACAGAGAGGAAAGGGCAAATTAACTTCAATCCCCTAAAAAGATAGATGGAAATTATTTAGGATTTCAAGGGGCTCACAGAGCTTTGCTAAGACCAAAAGAAGATTGTGGATCCAGTCCAATAAGAGTGGACTGAGATCCTGCGAGTCCCAAAATGAGAATGATTTCTTGAAAATCGCTTTAAGAAGAACATAAATTTATTAGATTCACCTGCATGCAGATATCTTCATGTAAAACTCTTATTTAGTCATATTCTTAAATGGGTGTATAAACAGGTACTCACTTAAATGTGTGACAGCTAGCTTAGCCACGGACATAGACTCAAACTGAATCTACTGTTCATAAATTAATCCACAGTCATGGACTGCTTAGAATGTTTCTATACTTAGCACAGTAATAATATACTGTAAATAATGCTGAAGCAAATTTGCTAAGAAATTACAACTATATAGTAGTTTGAGGTCTTATATATTTTATATAATTTCTGGTAAGTGTGACAGGTTGTAAGGTATAACTTGTTGTGACGTTATTATATTGTGATCCCAGTGAAACTAGCATCACTACAACACTCCTGATATAATCAAATAAAGGAAACACAACCAACCTCTAAGGATTGGATAAGATATCCATAGTAGGAATTCAAGGTAATATCATCCAGAGAAACTGCATAACTATAAGTGTTTTTTTTTTATTCCTTGTCCATATAGATCTGATTTGATGGTTTATAATCATAACTGCAACAGTTTTGCATCTGACTTTCATATGAATCCCTCTGCAGCCACACGCATGTGGACTATATTTATTTGTGCATGCGCTTTTTATATCGCCAGCCCCATAAAAATGTCATATTTGTAAAACAGCTCAGAAAATTGGATGAGATAGAACATAGTACAGAACATTTCTGAAATGGAAGCTATTTGTAGATGATATTTACCTCTAGTAGACAGCAAATATTTGTGAAGCTATGAATGCAGGTTTTTTTATACACACGCACACAACCAGGAGATAAAATTGCAGGTTGGTAATGTTTAATTACCAAACATGTTTTTTATTTGTATGTAAATTTTTGTGAAATAATGAAATGACTCAACCATAAACATGCCATTTTGTCGTCAAGAGCTTTGATATACAATTGCTGAAAATTTAATAAGAATCTTGGAGTTTTTTTTTTTGACCAGGGTCTGTCCATTGTCTCACATTTAAAACAGGTTCCTGGGATTGTCTTCTTTCACCCACATAAAAATTCTATAATTAGGAACAACCTTTTTCAGGTTGATGGAGAAAAACTTCCAAGATTGGACTACCGCAATTCATTATTATTGGACCATCCTTACAAATGCTGAGACAGGTCTCCAGCTGATACAAAAGTCCTGCAGCGAGGGCTCTAATAACAGATCATAGCTCTCCAATTTTAGCATCTTTTCACTGGCTCTCTGTAAAATCCAGGACAGAATTTTAAACACTTATCATCATATATAAATCTTCATGACCGTGACTAAGCTCCACTGGATCTTACAGATCTCAAAGTTCCATATTTTCCCAAAAAGAGCATTTTACTCTCTGACTGCAGGTTTACTTGTGGTTCTTTGAGTTTCTAAGGAAACAATCTTACTAGCCCCACTAATTTGAATCCAAGTTTGTTTGAAAAGTCTGGTTCATTTGGGGAGGTGTGAATGTGCAAACAAACAAAGAATACAATACAAACATATGTTTCGGTCCACTTCAAGTAAAGCAAATACAGACCACAATACAAAGGGCATTGTGGGTAAGAACAATCAATATATATGTGCATGTAGGACAATGGAATGAGATGGAAGTTCTTATATAAATATGGTCAACCCAAGACCACTAGAATTTCATGCAGCTCCATGTTTTGCTTGTGCCATAGAAACAGAAGCTGCCCTACATTAACAAACTGATGAGCGAGTTTTCTTGTTTGTTGTTTGTCTTGTCTTCTTCAGTCATTTTTTATGCTGTGTTGCCTCTGGCGAAGACAGCAATACATTATGCAAAAGGTCTGGTTTCTTTGACTGCTGCAGTATAAAAGCAAATTCGGACAAAGTGAACATTGCCACCTCAACTATACCGAGTCTAGCAGACTGCTAGGTGTTAATGCACCATAAAACTAAAATAAGAGGCAGAGCCTTTAGTTATCAGGCCCCTCTATGATGGTTTGGGTTAAGGAAGCAGACACCCTCTCTTTTAAACTTTCCTTTTTGACAAAGCGTATAGTTGGCCTAGCTTGGGCCATCTCTCTATGTTGGTATAGGCTAAGACTATTGTGGGATGTTTCATGATGCACAGAGCACTTTCTTCCACTGTTCTTTATTTCTGTCTTTAAATATATGACATAATTATTGTCATTAAACTTGTGTTTCTATTTTTGTTTTAAATATCAAAAAGCTGCAGGATTGTGGCCCTCGAGGACCAGAGATTGAGACCTTGAGATTAAAGATTAGAGACTTTGTCATTGGAAATTTACAATAAAATTTTGTTGGAGACAGTCAAATGGTAGTTACAGTAATGAAGACATGACAAAATATACCTATACATACATATATTCACATCTATATACACACACACACACACACATAAACATATACATAAATGTAATGTAAAATGTAAGGTGTATCATGTAAGGAATTTCTTAAAATGTATTTGATTGTGTTGGTCTAAACTGAATTGAATATGATGGCTCACACTGCAAATGTAGCCTAACAAACCTTTTGTGTTAAAGTGTTTTTGTCCGTTTTGTCCCTGAAATTTGAGCTGCCAAAGAGTCAAACCATATGCTGCACATGACATTTATAGCAAGGTCCATTTCTTTTCTACCTATCAGCCACTTTCTCCATGTGTTTTTCCCCCCAAAAAACTCCCACCCTCCCTACTGCCTCTCTTTCTCTGTTCAATCTGACTTGCTGACATTTAATTAGTTGGTGAGTGGAGGATGCCTTGCCACATCAGCCCTGTAGTGCAGCTGACCTTTTTCTACTGGGCCACATATCTGCCATTAAAGCAGAGCCCCGTTATCCGTTCACACACATACACACACACACACTCAAACAAAGCGTAAGAACATATAGTCCATTGTGATGTGGAGATCAGACAGTTTGCATTAAGTTGGAAAGCTGTTGTGCAAGAATAACCAGATGTAGAAGGATGTGTTTTATGATCTGTGATGCTGCCGAGATCTGTGTATATATCTGTGTGTGCGTATGCATGCATGATTTGACGTCTTTGAGTATCGGTGCAGGTTTGATGATGTGTTGTTGTGAGGGGTCTTCCTTTCAGTCGATTGCATCAGTTGTATCAGCCATCATAAGAGGAGACTAACAACAGTTATCCTTTCATCTTTGGTCAGTGTGAAATGCCCATGCAGCACAGATGCACACAGAAGACTACGCGCACACACACACACACCTGCACATGCAGTCAAAGCCAATCAGAAGTTTCCAGTTTTGTCCTCCAAACCCCAACCCCCTCATCCCTAACACTTCTCCACTCCTGAGCACTGTGACATATCGCCCGGTAACATCAGCTGCCAGACACCTCCTATCAAGATCGGTTTGGAGGCCTTTTAATCCACCCTCTAAAAAAAGTCTTTCCTGTCAATGGAGAGAAACGTGACCTCAATACCAAAGGCAGGAAAGGGAAGAGAGGCTGTGGTGGAAGGATTCGGTGTGAGGGATTGGCAGAGGGGGCTACCCAACTGGTCCCGAATGCCTGTGTTGGGCTGCAGCCCAGACAGTTTTCTTTTGGCCTGAGAGGCTGGAAAGCATCCTCTACAAAGACACATAGGGAAAGCAAAATACAGCTTTATCTTGGAGGGTGGGAGGGATGCAGATCACTGGGTGTAGAAGAGAAAGTTACAGAGAGATGTGGAAAGGAATACAGACAAGTGGAGAAATATATAAAGAAAAGACTGCTGAAATGTGCTTTGAAAAGCAATATTTAGATCATTTAAAAGCCAAATATGACGTTGCATTGAGTTGCTGCCAATCACATGGCCTCAACTCAGTGCATTTAGTCAGGTAGACGCGGTCAAGGTGGCATGCTTAAGGTAAAAGGGGGGAATCACCAGAATGAGGAAAAGAGGGGAATTAAGTGACTTTGACTGTGGCATGATTGTTGGTTTGGGTATTTCAGAAACTGTTCTCTAGGGTTTACAGAGAATAGTCTGAAAAAGAGAAAATATCCAGGGAGTAGCAGTTTGTCTGGACCAAAATATCTTGTTGATGTCAGAGGAGAATGAGAAGACTGGTTGGAGATGATAGAAAGGGTACAGTTACTTAAATAACCTCTGGTTACAACCTCTGAACGAACAGTATGTCCAACTTTGAAGCAGATGGGCTACAGCAGCAGAAGCCCTACCTCATCATACAAAAATGCCACCCAAGAAAATAACTGATCTATAAGTTCAACATATAGCAACACATTTTGAGCTTGTTGTTTGGTTATTTTCATTAATAATTACAAAATTAAATGGAATGGTCTTAGACTTAGAAGGTTTCCCAGCCAACAGCAAATCCTGCAATCAATTATTCCTAAAAAGCAAAGCACAACAACCTCCTTACTCCGGTAACTGTGGCTTTATTTCTGAGACTTTTCAGAAGTGCAATACTCCACCCTGAACATACACATGCCCAAAATATGAGCAATGGATGAGGAACACATGCTCAACCTGACCTGGTCTGCCAGTGAAATTATGATGGATTATAGTTAAAATGTGTCCATTTATTGTTTCGTCGCTCCACCAAACCCCTCTGTCGCCACTGCGTCATGATTCATCTATGCGTTATGGGATGTGTCTAACAGCTGTGTGTGTGGTTCAGCCAGTTCAGTGCGTGTGTGAGCGTGAGTGAACGTGCACGCGGAGGGAAACACCCATCGAGAGTGAAGAGAGCGGAGAAGTGATGTAAAAAGTATGAACGAGGTCTTGTAATGAAGCCGTTTCTCAGCGCTACCGCTGCGTTCCATTTTCTATTTTTAGCTCGTCACCGTCTCGTTATCATCATGAAAAAAAGGTTCATCAACAAAATAAATTCGTCATCATCATCGATGACGAAAACTGGACTATAGAAGATGGAGAAACGGGTGTCAGCTTGTTCTAGTATGATCACACTTCTGAACAAAGTCAACTTTTTTTTAAACATAACTGTGGCTTGGGGGTAACAAATTGGGGTTTTTAAGACTAGCCACAGGCTTGGGATATATATTGGTGTCAGTTGGCATCCAGTCTTAAAGTCTTGAGCCACCCCAGTGTTTTGTATAGTATCAGAATGATTATCGGAGGATTTGTCACTAGGCCGATAAGCAATAAGTCAATTAATTGCGGAGTGATCTCTCTCGTGTCATACTTAACAGCAGCATGTTGCAGTATGGGACGGTGGTGAAGCACCTGACATGTGCAAGCTGGTATGCCCAATTTGTTTACAGGGCTGCCAACTCTCATACATCGGCTGTGAGAATCGCGCATTTGAGTGGCTTCTTACACTATCGCGCTAAACCTCCAATTTCTCACGCTGAAATACACATCAGTCTAAGCGAGAGGTTCGGAAGGATTCCGTGTGGGCTGCATTACTCTTGGGTAAGTGTCCCGGCGTATGTGAAAACAACAGCAACAGCGCATGGTTCACTCACTGCTCATAGATCAGTCTGACATGCAACGATGACGGAAGATATTTCAGCTACATAAACAGCAACAATGCACAGGTTTTTTTTTTCTAGTTTTTTTATTTTTTAATACAATTGTTCTAACTGGCAGTTTTTCCCTGTCTGAGCCCCATGTTTAATTTTTTTTTGTATATTTTTTGAAGAGCAATTTTGTTAACAGAACAGAGCCTTTATTTTCTAACACACTGGTTTTCATTCATTGTTAATGAGACTGAGAGTCCATTCTATTTATTGTTTTGTTTTGTTATTTACAATTTCTTCCAGTTCCAGTGTAAAATGTTCTTTAGAAATGAAAGTTTATTGATGCATTATTATGGCATTGCCATTATTTTAGTTGAAAATGGTCTCAAAATGACAACATTGTCGCTTTGCGCAATATTATCGCTTATTGCGATAATTTCTGATAAAATTTACTGCACAGCAAAATATGTTATCGCGACAGGCCTATTTGGTGCCACTGATTTCAGTCCAGCTCTTGTGTCAGTTGGCATAGATCAGTCTTTTTCTCTGTTTTCCTTCCTTAAGAATGGCTTCTTGACAACCAGCTGTTTCCGTTTTTTAAGGACATCCGTTAAGGACATTGTAGATACTGTCTTTGTAGATCATTTCTTAGGCCTGGCAGTTTTTTATTATCCTCCAGTTTTACAATTACTTAATTTGTCAAATTGCACACTGCATATCATGCTGAAATATGCCTAGTTTTAAGCTTATTGCTCTTTAGGATTCACCTTTTTGGTACAAAAAATGATTTTATTCTTGTCGGTCAGTGCTATAGAAATATCTCTAAAGACCTTCAGAAAGCATGCAGAACTATTGCTCAAGACCATGTTAAAAGATTACAAGAAAACCTGAGTGCTTGGAAGCAAGACATAAAGAAATGAGGGTCTCCACTGTACTTCAAGATTTTATGGTTATCTTCTTTAAGTCTATATTACATCATTCATCATCCACTTGGGAGAAAAGCAGTGGATTGTAAGACACCCCAGGCACATTATCATTGTAAACAGATGTGAATTATGGCAGATTCATGCTTCTTTAAAGCTGTAAGTGAATATCTCTAGAGACAAACTGAGATAAGTATGTTAGAGGAAACTATTGATAACAATCCCAAAATCTATTAACTTTAATGTAAAAAAAAATCCCAAATTCATTCTCCGTTTCCATTTGGTTTTGTTTTCCACTTGTCATTTTTCCATAAATGTGTGCTTCCTTCAAAAAGTTGTGACTGTCTAATGAGAGCAGAGGGACTGAATAAAATAAATAAATAAATAAATACAGCTGTTAAAGCTGAAAAGTAGAGTTTATAGGCCATCTTTGGGGAACTGCAGCCTAAAGTGATAATTCACTTTAAGCCCTTCACTACAGGCAGGCTGTTTGACAATACAGACTGTCATATGGCTGATTTTAAATGTGAAATTCTGGATTTGAATTGTATTAAATTAAATAAATGAAGGCAATTCCCTGATTTCTGGCACACAAAACACACCTGTTTTTTATTCTTTTACAGAACATTTCCAAACCTTGGTCTTTTCTGGTTTGACAGCCGTGAAAAGCAGAATAAGTCCCTGAGAGCCATCATTATATCCGCTCCATCATCATGTCCATGGAATGATGTCTGTCCATGTGTCATCTCACTTCTCAATTCCTCCAATCGTCTGTGGCTCAAGGAGCTCAGACTAGAGCTCTGCATTATCTCCTCAGATTCCCAATACACTCCATTTCCTCAAAACCCTTTGCAGCAGTTAAACCTGACCACATGCTATGGATGAGCCAGGGAGTGTTGTTTTTTATGTGAACCAACAGTCCTAATGAAGGAAAGATTGAGCTTGGTAATTTTAAACTGTTTATCTACCAGTCTACAAGGTTTCTAAAATATACTTAAATCACAGTGAAGCAAACAGTCACTCAACTACAAAACTGTATCTTGAGTCTGCATTTGAAGTGAAGAAACCTTGAAATCTCAGCCAAGTTGGAAGCTAATGTGCATGAACAACTATAGCTGTAAGAGTGTCACTCATTACTTTGATATTCGACAGTTTGCAATTCCTGTAGAGTCCAAACTCGATAAATTCGACTACGGCATAGCGGACCATTGCTCAGCCTTTTCAGATGACACCTTTAGGTGAGAACAGATTGTCCTTCTATCACTTCTCCATTCCTCTCAGTTCAGCCAGTTTCAGCCCAGGCTGTTAGGGAGACGTGTCAGGGCCCCTCGGTGCCTCATTTAGCAGCTTTGTTCAGGGGTGAGCTGGGCAAATGAACAATCTGTCACCTCTGTAAACATACCATCAGGTTGGAAGAACCGAAACTTGAGTTTTTTTTTTTTTTTTTTTTTGAGTGCCAAATGATTAATCTCAATAAAAAATTAATGAATGAGTAAATCACATAAAAGTAAAAATACTGAATTTTGCCCTGAAATTGGAAGGAAAATAGAAAAAGATTAAGCAGCTCTATTAAATTCTGCTCTGGTAACTATGAAGTGTCCATCAAAATGCATGTTCGTTAGAATAGTCAGCAAACATTGCTGCTGTTGTAAGCAGTGAGGTGAAACCACATGATAATACTGTGTTGTAGATCATTTACTATGTGCAATACTCCAGTTGTGTACCACTATCTCCTTGCTTACTTAAAAAATGTGTGCCAATGTTCACTTTGTTTCCATAGCAATGGCAAACTAAGTCAAGACCCCGCTGTTGCTAACCATGCTAACAGGGCTTTTAACACATTTGGACAGGTAGAAGTTGACTATATTAACGCATTTCACATAGACATGAGCAACATTTTGGAGTACACAGATTAATAAAACAACAGTCCAATGACATAGACCTCGATGCCAGCATAACCAGTTCTCTTTCATAGCATTTATCTCATGATCTCATCAGAAGCTCAAACGTCATTACGCCAGCCCCGAGTGGCTGGCTCAGGTGATGTCTTTGTTGGGAGGGTTTTACCCTCCTGCTATATGTAGAGCTGACATTCTGTCATTTCAACACCTCTTCTCGCTTCTCACGGAAGCATGCAGACAATTGTATGATGGGAGGTAAGCTAAACTGCCCACCAACCAGATTTGCAACTCAGTCCCTGGGTGCTTGTTCGTACAGTTGCTTACTAGCTCATGAGAAGTAGCAATGCTTTTTTGCTGGTTTTGCTGGTGGTAAATAAAAGTACCACCACAGGAAATGGCAACATTTCACAAAACAAAGTGGTGACACTTAGTAAACAAAAGATTGCAATACCAAAAGAAGTAGCAATACTTTTCTCTTCACCACTAGCCAGAGAAGTATGATATTTCCCCCCTCTTACGCTCTCACGCTTTTAGCCGCACAAGTTTCAATGTGGTTTGTAGAGTCTGCTACTTCCGATAGGCTCATAACTAGCCTTGGCTACTGCTATCAATACTGGTGTTGACGATCAATGTGCACAGCTTTGCCCTGTGCCAATAAAGTTTCCCTATCATTGGATACTTACCTGCTGTGTGCAGCATGTCTTGGCCAAGCGGCAACCTCTGGCAGTAAAATGTGAAGCCTATACGGAAGTGTGAAAAATTAAAGTTCACCCCTCATCCGCTAGGGGCTGGCTCCAAAACTGAACAAATCCCCATAGACTCCAATGTTAAAAAGGCCAAATTCACAGCAAAAATAAACATGTTTAACGCCTAGTACAAAAAACATTTCAAGATTATTAGGTCAAGTTCACCTTCATGACAACTGTAAGGGGGGGTGAATTTTTTTCTGACTCATCTTTTTGGATGTTATTTAATCTTGAAATTCGGCATAATTAGGGCCATGTCCTTTTGATTGGCATGTATCCAATGGGATCCAATGGGACATGGCAGCTTGGTGTTTGATAGACATCAATCATCCACCCCCACATTCACAGTCCCCCTCTAAGTTCCACCACTTTGTCCATTTTTGGATTTTCCGGGAGTGGCGGCAGGGGTGACACTGCCAAGATGGCGACGATATGAACTGCCCAACGAGCTACACTTTTGCTCCTCAGAAACCAACGTGTGACGTCACGGAGGCTCCGTCCATCTTTTATATACAGTCTATGGTCTGGGCTTAGCCTATGCCCAGGCTACCTTAGCCTCCACGGACAACAATATGCACTGTAGCACAGTTTTATGCAAGTCATTTCTCCAACGGGGGGGGGGGGGGGACAACTCAGAGGCAAATTGCAGAAGCAGAGTCCTGGAAAAGCGAACAGGTTTTGTGATTTTTGCCAAAAACTACATAATCACAATTTAAAGATCACTGGGAACATTTTAAATAGTTCCAAATAAGCTCTGGAGTGCTTGGGTGGATCCTTATTCCCCAGGAAAGAGTATGTAACAGTGGATGGCATGAAATCTCCATTTCACTCACTGAATTTGATGCTCCATAGGGGTCAGCCCTTGGGCCAGTCATAATTTCCCCCTTCATCAATAATTTACCATAACTTAAAACGCACTTACACAAATGCATGCAGATGATGTAGTACCAGGTTGATAACATCTATGAAGGTGCTGGTCTTTACTGATGAATGATCCCTGTTGGGAAGATAACTAGGGGGTGTGGAGGACTGTGAGGTGCTGGACGTATTTACACCGTTCTCAACCTGGAGTGTCGGCCAGAACACCACTTGAGGCCAGGACTCTTTAGGATATGAGGGGTAGACTTTACTAAGGATGATGGTGGGTGAAAGGATGAGGCAAGATGGTTGGTTCAACTGTTCTGTATTGCATCCTCAGAAACATTACAGCATCACTTGGTGGGCGCATATACACACAGAAGGTGTGGGTGTATGTGTGTGTGTGGTCTTTCTGTAAACAAACAGAATACAAATACTTATTACAATGGATTCATAACCTGTTATCTTACATAACACAAAACTGATATACAAACCAAGATCTATTCACACCAAACAAGTGTAAACATATATAGGCCGGAACGGGCCGAACTTCACGTGCCTTCCGGCTAGCATGAGTAGCATTCAGCTGCTAACATTAACCACTCTCAGAATTACGAATTACACCAAAGAAGAACATTCCCCCTCTGAAACGAACACATGAAACGGCAGCCTTACTTGTCATTAACGCACACAGATGAGGGAAACAGTTCTTTGGGCAGATAATAGTCCGAAGCCCACTCTTTTGGTTGTTTTCTACTAGGTTATTTTGCGCTCGGCGGCGAGCAGTAGCGATGACGTCATCACGCAGTTACGGTGTCCCCACTGGGACAAAATGCTGCCCCGACTATTTACAATAGATAACTGCAACTAACAACAATGCAACTTACAGGGCCTTTTGTACAGCCGCCCCCAAATGAATGTAATACATTTGCTCTAAACAAAAGGGTAACTATTTGTCCGGTCCTCCTCAGGAAGGGCTGGCAGAATCACCAGCCGGGCGACAGGTCTGGTATAGGTTCTGTCCTTCACCTTGATGTCAGCTGATCTAATATGCCCATCAGTGCTCGGGTGCACCTTCACAATCTGCCCAATTGGCCAAAGACCTCGAGGGAGGTGGGGATCCACTATCATGGCAACAGAGTTCTCCCTCACGTCGCCGGATGAAGAGCGCCACTTCTGA
>JBAFTA010000019.1:6390366-6400675 GCA_036919975.1 Melanotaenia parkinsoni | reverse complement strand
GGACAAAATGCTGCCCCGACTATTTACAATAGATAACTGCAACTAACAACAATGCAACTTACAGGGCCTTTTGTACAATCCCCAACTTGTTCATGGATTCTGTGGTCTTCTCACACATCAACTACTGTCTGACGAGCTAGTCACTTGCCTGTCCCACAACCCTCAAACCATTAGATGGACTGGATGCTTCATGGTCTTATTTAAAATTTTGATGGAAGAAGGATATATTTTGGTGTCATTGGGACAAATTAACTTAAAAATGGTTTAGTCTGCCTAACGGTCTTTCAGGATGAAGAATTTGAGATGGACAGTGTTGAGGGTGTTAGATTAAAAAAGTAACTGGCCAACCTATGTTAGCTTAGTTAGTTAGCAGAAAACATTTTTTTTTTTCCTTATGGACTTCATATCAACTTAAGGGTTAATTTAAACTAAACTTCATACATCTACAGATGAAGCCTTCTGCTCTACAGTCATTTCATGTGTATTTCAATACATTTTCAGAGTGCTTACGGATGCATATGCAAATGCCGCAAACAAAGCAGTACCACCAGAAGTCATGTGGACAGGGTTGTACAGTATAGCTCACATGCAAACAGCAAAGAAAGAAGTGGCAATGTATTTAATGGCCATACAGACCTACTGCATTGCCTCATTTTAGGTCTTTTAGATTCTCCTTCACTCTTGCCACGTTTGCTATTGAATCTGACATAGGAACTTGAAAATAAACTCTGAACTCTACATTCTCCTCTAGTTGATGCAATGTATCGCACAATCATGCAAATGTAAAGCAGGCATGGGAATTTGTGGGTAGCAATGTTTGAAAAAGATCTACCTCTTTTTTTATTGGAAATTTAAATGAACACACCTATTTACATACATAAAGTTAGAGTAAATGAGGCAGATACTTAGCAGCCATACCCAGCTGATACCTTGAGGGCATGAATCAGGCTTCGTATACAATTGTAATGTATTGGCTCCGTGTTAAACAAACCAGCCGCACCCAGTAATAACTGATGTTACAACTAAACATTCACACAAGCTGCAGCTTATTCTCATCCCATGTAATACATGTTGTGGCAATAAACTGACAGGACATATCATCCTATTTATATCTGAATGTAAAGCCAACTACCCTGTAAATGAGATCAGGGAAAACCTTTGGGCTAGAGACCAAATAACTGCACCACCCCAGTGTCCTTGAGCTATTCAAAGAGTTTCAGTGAGCTCGAGAGATGCTCTTCTATAGACGACCCTGACCTCTAATCTCCAAGAAGTGAGAAGAAATAAAATTCCCCCAGGGATCAACAAAGTATTACCTTATCATTTTTATTCTGAGAAAAAAAAATGGAATTTTATATCATAGGAGATTCTAAATGTTTATAATTTACCTCTAGCCATAGATAAAGAGCCTAAATAGCCAATGGTGTAACACTAGACTGTTAAAAATGTAAAAATCTGGGAATGAATAATAAGTTAAGGTATTCATTACAATTTGCTTAAAGTCATTTATTTCTCAAACACAGATGGGGAGAGTGAGTGGAAAGGTATGGGAAGCTAATAAAACATAATCTGTAGCATCTATTATTATTTGACTGTTTAGACATTTTCTTTAATTTTGTTTCTGTATACAAGTAAGATTTCATTTTCCCATGCTGTGCACATGAAATGAAATCTGGTAAATCTGGAACAAAGCTCAAACCTCTCATAATTGAAGACGCAGCCAAGGAAATTGGTATGTAGGCTGTCCTTTAATCACACAACAGGAGTTCAAGCCCATGTGACAACAAACAGTCACCTCACTCAGGAGTCCTTGGCAAGACACTGAATGGATGAAAGCTATCAGGCTCTTAGTTGCATAAATCGACCAAAGTACAATGCCACAATGTAGTTAAATCAGTAACACAGTGACAAAGTACCTCAGTTAAACCAAAGTCCTTAAATCAAACAGTGTTTGCTGGTAGTTATTACACCACATTGATTGTCCACAGTATTTTCTGCAGCTCTGTGCTTTTTGGACAGAATCTCTGGCACCGGACTTCAGTGCATTAATTTCTGCTTATTTAGCTCATGTCGGCATTGCTTTGGATTTGCTTTTGTTGCATTAACTACCATAACAAAAGACAATTAATCATCCATTTTGGCGTGGGAGTTTGGATTGTATACTTTAAAAACAGGCCGCTTCAGAATGATCTAAATCTTGATGTTCCAAGTATTGCATTCTTCATGAAATTCAATGAATTTGCTGACCAATACAGCAGTTTCTGAGGGCACTCCGCTTTGCAAAAAGTATGTAAGCAAGACTTTTATGTAGTCTTTGCAAGACTATGTGGTTTCTTCTTCAAATGGGATTAAATTTATATTGGATGATTCTGTAATTTGTGGTTTACACTGCAAACATTCATTCTAAATACGGGAAGTAGTGTTATATGACGAAGCTGGGGGAAGTGAAGCTATGAAGACTGGGTTTTTTGGATTTAACATATTTAATTTCTCACCATCAGCTGTTTAATGGATTTCATGGCTTCACCCTATGGGTAGAGGTTGGATGGACACCAGAACTGCAGTCAGTTCAAATCACCATCATACATGCAGGCCCACACAAGCCCCACTGGCAGACAGTAAACTTTCACATAAAATCTGTCAGCAAAGTACATCCCCTCGGGGATGTATGAAGTGCTGGACATGTGTGCTATAGAACTTAACCTGAGATGTGAAATTATTATTTTGCTGTTCTTTGAATGTTTTTATGCCTTCTTTGAAATTTGCATGTAAAAAGGAAAACGTTTGTCATTGTGTATAAAATATATTATAAACGTACTTGGCATAGGTCAGCTTTTAACGTATGGGTGGATGAATATTACAACTATCCATGGTAAATGCCCAAACTGCAGCCATACATCCTATGATTTCAATACATCACAATGCTCATGCCAAATCTCTTGTTTTCCGTTAATAAACAAGAAAACTTGCTTTAAATTTCTGTGTTTTTTACATTAGGAAAGATTAGTAGATAGTTAATGATAGCATAACAGCTAATGTTATCAAAGTTAGTGTATTGATCTGCACGTTGGGTTATAAAAAGCCTTTTGTTAGTATCTTTTAATGTCAATTATGAATTAATTTTCATAAAAAAATAAAGTTAAGCCTTTGATTTTGTTCATATAACATCCACCAGCCTTCTCTGCACCATAACCTGCAAAGGACTGCATGTATGGTTGTATAAAGAAAATCTAGCAGATCATCTGAGAAGTTGGTTTTTATCTGGAAATTTTTCTGTATACTAATTTGAAAAGCAAGAAAATGTAAATATGTACATCACGATGCCGCTGGCTTTAGGGTCTTTGGGCTATTTCACAGAATGATGGCAGTTCTTTATACCACATCATTTTCTACAGATTGTCACCAAAATTAAAAACGGTCCAGTGTTGTTGTCCTTGTCTGTTGACAGGGTCGTACTATTTATAAGACATTCTTGTCCAACTACCTTTTTGGCAAAAGGACCTTCAGTTTTATACATGACAGTCTAAAGACAAGTCAAACAAATGTCACGGTCTAAGGGTTTTTTATTTTGCTTGCTTGTTTGTTGTGTTTGGTTTTGTTTTTTTGTCTCTTGTGTATTGGCACTGAGTAACGCTTCATCCACGTGACATCAGGTTTCAGTGACTGCACCCTTATTGTTATCACTTCCCTCAGTCTACCAGGTTCCTTCTGGCCATTGCCAGATGCTTGTCTCTTTCTGGATGTCATCATGTGAATAGCTGTTTTTTTCTGTATGCAAAGCCTTATTCAGTTCCTGCCACTCTCCCTTTTATGTTTTCTTTTCTGTTATTTGAACACCCTGCCACATTTAATGTTTTTCATTTGGTAAAAAGGCTTTTTGTTTTTGTCTGCTTGCCTGTGCTCCTCACACTATAATATCACACAGCAGCAAGAAATGTTTAATCTAGTTTGTTATGGTGCATCAAATGGACAAAATTAGTACTATGAAAAAGCCACCAGAGGCTATATTTCTGCCAGTCTGGCCAAGAATAAGCGTGTGACTCATGAGCCAGCACCAGTAAGGTGACTGTAAAATGTCTAGCCCAGCAACCCATGGGATTAGCTACTGCCTACATCCTTAGCTGGTCATCTAGAAACACCTTTGGATTGGATGAGAGAGTCCACTGATGATTGCATCAGATATCAAACCAGCCACTTCTAAATTTGTGTGCCAGTACCCAAACCATCATGGTAAACATAATCATGAAAACATATTGCCATTAGCAAAGTTAGAAGAAATTGTTTATGTTTTTGCAGCTGCTCAGTGTGAAAGCATTAAGTTAATTTGTATTCAGCATGACTTCTACACTGCATGGATATTATCAAATTATTCTTATGCTAACGTAATGTACTGTATTCGCTGCTCTATGTGGTATACATTGTGTTCTCACAGAGACAAGCTAATGATCGGCAGAAACAGTGTCTGATGCGGTGGGTTTTCTGGTGGCGCCGACACAGAGTCCTGACCTCATTATTATTACATCTCAGAAAAAGCTTAAACCAGGTGATTGAGGAATGTCATAACAGATTATTACCTGCCCTGTCATGTCTGGGTCTAACCGGCAGCATAAACTGAAACATTTAATTGTCTCATAAAGATCATTCATTTTTGTTTCAGTGGAGTACCCACTGAGAGTGGGAAGATCATAAAAAAGGTTAAGGGAAAGAAATTACGCTCCCACTGTGATTCAAATTCAGCAAAAATGCTGTGAGGTTATGAAATTGAGAATGTGTGGTGCCGCCAGACTCCCAGACCTACTGCGTCCTGAAATGGGACACATAAGTCCAACTAAGTGAAAGTTAAAGATTTTTCAGCTTTCAAGCCATTATCTCTGCAACTCCTCCAGCTACAAAACCCAGCCAGAAAGATCAGCTTCATTAGGCCTCTGCAGAAGTATAAAGTTAACTAACCTCATGCAGTTACATACATATCAGCATTCTTCTTCATCTCCCTCCTCAACCCTCTAAGGATGCCTCTCCGGTGACTCACTGTTCCGCAGGATGCTTCCAAAATGGCGGCTCAGGGGGCATCACTACTCCCTAGACAGCTAAGATGAGATGCAAGGTTCTCTCAAGTGAGTGCAGCTGAAAAGAGGAGAAAGTTGTGTATGTGTTACCCCCCCTTCATTTTCTTAGCTTTCCCTCTGATCTGATCTGATGTGAAATCACAAATTGGCCCCTTGCCGCTGCCCCCTGTGTACATAACAGAACTCATTAAAGAGTGGAGGGTTATTAAAAAGTGATGGAGCGAGGGAGGACTCTGACAAGAAAAAAAAACTGATTCTGTTTTATAGAAGAGTTGGAAGAGGGAAAAGAGGAAGCTCCAGAAAGAAACTTGCTGCAGAAAAGAGGCTAGGCATTGAGGGAGCTGTGACAAGAGGCACAGTGTTTACTATTCACTTTCAGCAATGGCTTGTGCAAAATACACCAGAGTCTTTGCAGGGTTTGGACAAGCTTAGATATTTATTTCTGCAACAGATTATAACAGGGAATACGACATCTTTTCCACTGACTGTTTAGGTGCCCTATATATAAGGTTTGTGCACAGACAATGCACCTTGCAGGCAACAGTTCAGCTAATGCAAACTGCTTTGTGAATCCAAACAATCTGCAAAAAGCCCCCTGAGGTCAAGCCTAAAAATACAACTCATATTACTGCTCACTTTAGATAAAAGCATTTGTTAAATGGCCGTATCATAATGTCTCCACTCCTCAGGGCAGTATGTTTGTGTGAAGCGGCAGCAGGAGATCTCTGGTACTCTGCTTCATGTATGTTCATTTAAAATTAATCTGATGTGAATGAGTATATAGGATACAAGAAATCTGAGCAAAGTGTCTCTTGGAGGATTGCGAGGGAACGTTAAGAGGGAGGAGGGATGAGTGGGTGGTGAAAACTTAACGAGGTGCGAGGACGAAGGAACGGTTAGACAAAGAGAAAACAGGCGGCAAGGAGGTCTGCTGGGGAGGGAGGGAGGAGAAGGAGTGACGAGAGCTTCCTGGCTGATCGTACTCTAGAGGCTGCTGTGGATCCAGATGGACAAAAGCTGAAAGGGAACAGAATGTGCATCAATATTTACTCGTCTTCCTTTGCTTTTCCCTCTAGAACTGCAGGGTAGAAAGGAAAAAAAAAAAGAGTGGAAGGCCTAAATGCAAAGCTAAAAATCTGTATATCCACAAACATAAAAAAAAATCATATGCAAACATGTCCTTGTGGTCATATTCGCGGGAGAAGGTGTTGCTCACCATGTATTGCCTGCCACTTAATAGCCGTGTGTAAAAATGTAGGATGTGTCCTGGGGGAACGGCAGACAAAAGAGGAGCCCTCTCCCCCCTTTGTAGATGAGTGAAATGAAGAAAATAAAGATGGAGGGAGGCCGGATGGATGAGTCAGTGATGTCTGTTGGCTTTTCTGCTCTCAAGTGAGTCAGTGTGTCGAGCAACCAGCAATAACTAGGGAGACTATAACCTGTGGCCTGCAGCATTAGACATATATGCTTCAGCAGAAGCAAAAACCATCTCCCCGACTTAACATCCTCCTGAGGCCTCATTTATAAACACTGCATACACACCGAAAAAAGGTGTTGGAAATTTGTATATGTCAGTCCCCTGGAAAATGTCAAGCGTTAGCAAAACCAATCTGACAACAGAACTGTAGAGCTCTGTAAAGACTATCCTATTTAAGTCCACTGCGTGCAGAGAAAGCAGATGTAAGCTTAAAAGTAAAGTGGACTGTATGTGTGAACTTTATGGAGATTTTTGCACATAAGAAGGCTATATCAGCTGATTATAATCAAACACTATTGCTGGTTTCAGCAAATAAATCATATAGTTAGATTTACATTACATTACTTTTGTAGTTAGCATTTTATTTTAAATATGAGTCTAGTCACATTTTTCTTTCTAGAGATAAAAAGGTGCACTCCTAATACCTCATTAAATTGTCTCCATCCTTTCATATATAATAAATTGAATGCATCATTATACTGAGATGACATTTTATGAAATTATTATATTATTATGCAAAGTATCTAAACCTCAGATTAACATACACATCTACTTTGTGGGATTCTGTTCATCAGCATACTGTATGTACGACTTAATGTCTTGAATACAGAAGAGTACAGAGTTTTTACTCCACCGCAACAATTTCTATTAACAATAATAATGATGGATTAGACTTACATAGCAGTTTTCAAGGCATCCAAAGCAACATACAATAAATCCATTAATTATTCATGCCACATCCATTCTTTGTGGTGGTAAGCTACATGTGAAGCCATAGCTGCCCCAGGGCAGACTGTCAGAAACATGGCAGCAAGTCTGCACCAGCAGCCTCTCTGATCACCACCGTACATTCATACCCCAGCGATAGCGGCGCTGGAAGCAAGGGGGGTGCAGAACCCTAACCTAAGACAGGTTGACAAATTGGCCGAGATGAAGTAGGATTCAAACCACCAACCCTCTGGTTATCAGATGATCTGCTCTACTAGTTAGTTTAGAAAAGTTTGAATTTGTTTTGTAAGTGATCATGATTGAGCACTATGGAGCTTCAACCAGCAGAGAAACACGATCAGTCTGTTCATCCATACTCGTTAACAAACCTGCTCACGTCTTCACTAGTCATCCACACAACATGAGATTTGTTTGTGGAAACGAGTTCTCCAACATTTATGCTGTAAACTACCTGTTGGACTTTCAGACAACTTCTCAGAAGAGGGAAGTGTTTTTGTATTTGAAATCTGTCTTTTTTTTCTGACCAATCCACACTGTGCAGTGTTTCCACGTCACTGCATAAAATCAGCTCCACTCCCTGGGAAGGACCAAAGGAAGCACAAGATAATTATCATGAGCTCTTTTCAAGGCACCCAAAGCATTGAATCCATTTTTCATTTACACTTACTGGTGGTAAGCTACATGTGTAGCTGAGAGAAATATATATGGGTGATAACCGTTAACCTCTTTAGGTCCAAAATATCTTTTATTATTTTATTTATTTTATTATCTTTTATTTGTCTTTTAAAAGTTATACAATAAGGAAATGCAATTTTCCCAGATCCTTATTCTCACGTTTCTACTGGAATTAAACAGTTTTTATTCAATGAATTAAGTTGTACTGGAAACATGGCCATTTTTATGAAGAAAAAGACTACAACAACCCTTGCACCTTGTTTGGTTTATTGTTCTTCATTGAGCTCTTTTAATGGGATTAGTATGTCAAAGACCCAACTTAGAGTAGTATCATCTCTTTATATTATCTTTATCGGCACAACATTAACTTCAAATAATGCTGCATTCACTGTACATCAGAAATGGGAAGTTAAATAAAACTCTTTTGGTCTTGTAAGTTTTAAACAGTAAGTTCTTATGAGACGTTATGGTTAAACTAAAGAAATGAGATATTAATGCTTTACCAATGGCATGTTAAACATTTTACATCCCGTCTAGGAAATCTTGATTGTGATTTTTTTTTTCCTTTGTTATAAATTCCCATTTTTCTATGGGTCTGAATGCACCATCAGTAGAAACAGCCTTTCTGTTAGAACACGACTAAACCTATCAAGACTGGATATATACTGGCCATATAGCAACAATTCTCAAAGTTTGCCTCTAAAGCCATGAATGAAACATAATAAATGGACTGACAGAATGATCCAGGCTTCATGGAGCTGACATGTGATGGAGGAATCGCAAAGTGAGTTCAGACTGGTATCTGACAGACAGATAAATACCAACCACCCATGACTGAACTGCAAACGATGTACTACTGCCAAACATTTTTTTTTTTTTTTTTCGAGAGGGGTGGATGGGGTGTACCACGTGTGCTAGTGTAAGCCCTCAGGATGGGTGTAATATACTTCTATATTAAATTCCATAATAAATAATACTAATAATCAGCTTCAGTACCAAGGGTTAACTGATGTGATAACAAATGCATTTAGCATTAGCAGCAGGATAGACATCATATGGCAAATAAATGTGGAGAAGTGAGAGGCTGAGAGACCTTGGAAGGGGTCTCTACCCCTGAAAACCAGATGCAGATTAAAAGACTTTTGAATTCTTTGAAGAAATGGGATGGATCTTATTGCATCTGGCAGGCGTTTTATTAGGACCTCAGTTATTTCCATCAACTTCTGCAGAAAGGGCTTAATGTGTGGAATTATGTAAACTTCACAAAGAAGCTAATTTTTTTCACCTATCTTCAGTGTATATCCAGCAAATCAGTGCATTGTGATGATGAATTGCTCTAGCAATGTATAACTCACCATAAAGCTGCAGCTTCTGTCTGTTGCTGACAAAACAAAGAGCAATTGCATTCTCTACACAACAAAGTCCATCATGTTTCACCCTCACAAATGAGTGCCATGTACCTAGTTCATTAGAGCAAATCCCATCTTAATCATCACTCCCCACTCCCTGCTGTGCCTAGCTTGGTGTCTCCATGCTGGGAGTGACAAGCTCACAGCTTAGACTCACATAACAACACTGCACTAATTAACGAGCTGGCTAACCACAATGAATTAATGAAAATGTTGGCACAGGGACCTCCTCATCAAGACAGGCTCTCCTTCCTTATCAGGTAATAAAAGTAGGTCCAACATTAAGACCTACTGCTGATATTGTTTTGCTGATGTGTTCATATCATTTTACAGGTAACTTTATTTTACTGATCTATCAAACTTACTGCAGATGGGGAAAAATTACAAGAAAAAACACTTCTTGGACCTTTTAATTGGGCAAGCAGTCACTTGATTATCTATAAAAATACAGTTCCCATGGTGGAGTGTACTTTATTTAATTTACTCTGGTCAGGCAACCATGTATTCATCTTAAGCAGAGCCCATAACTTGACGATGCTACACAACAGCCTGACAATAATGTTAATGCTGCCAGTGACCATGATTGGCTAATTGTCCTCCTGCTACATTCATTAGATCTATTGCTTTGGCAAATGTAAAACAGCTGTTCATGTCCCAATGTATGAACTGCTAATCTCCAGTTCTCACAAATAATGGGCTTTATTTCTGGGGTCTACCATGGTCAGTCAGTAAATCGCTCTTTCTTCTGTCCAAACCAGGAGCGAAAATCCTGTTTCATTTTTAGGGGAGGTAATAAAGAGTTAAATGTCATATAGTAATTCATGGGGTGGACGTAAAAAAAAAATGCAAATAAGTAGCAGAAGACAGAAAGAATGCATATTTAAAGGTAACGTATCATGCTTTTAAATCCTTCCTTTTCACAAATAAATCATTAATTTATGGTTTATATAAAG
>JBAFTA010000019.1:6347982-6359518 GCA_036919975.1 Melanotaenia parkinsoni | reverse complement strand
TCTGCAGCGTCCGACGCCAGCTCCGAGGTCCTGCCCTGCTCTGCAGCGTCCGACGCCAGCTCCGAGGTCCTGCCCTGCGCTGCAGCGTCCGACGCCAGCTCCGAGGTCCTGCCCGGCTCCGCGGCATCCGACGCCTGCTCCGAGGTCCTGCCCGGCTCCGCAGCGTCCAACGCCTGCTCTGAGGTCCTGCCCGGCTCCGCGGCGTCCGACGCCTGCTCCGAGGTCCTGCCCGGCTCCGCGGCGTCCGACGCCTGCTCCGAGGTCCTGCCCTGCTCTGCGGCGTCCCTGTGAAACACATCAGCATATCTGCTATTGCTCTGGCCTCGCCATCTGCAGACGCCGACACAGTGCAGACAAGAAAAGTCCATTATCGCTTTCCTCAGTGTGACTATTTATCTCGCTCACTATCTCTCCCTGTCACTTGCAAACCCACCCACCTACCCCACCCTGCCTGCAACCACCCACATGCACACACACACACACACACACACCAGTCAACTAGAGCTGTGATGGGCAAAACACTGCATCACTTGTCTTTTTGTTTTTAGCCAGAGCTGCTGAGCACCCTTCCTTTCCAAAGGGATGTGTAGGTAAACACTGTGTGTGTGTTTGTCTGGTTGCTGGGGAGAATTTTCAAATGTGTGTGTGACTTACTGAATAATACCCCCAGTACCTATCATCTAGAAGACATTTAACACCCCACAGCTCCAGCAGGGACGCTCCTTAACAAACAATGACGCACACACTCACCCATTCACACACAAAATCATACAGTACTTCTTGGGAGTTATCTTCCGAGTGCTACCTATCATTCACACACACCAATAAGCAACGTGGGGTTCAGTGTCTTACCCAAGGACACTTTGACATGTTGTCTGATGAAGCTGGAATTGGACCTTCAGTCTTCCAACTGGCTCTTCCTCCCGAGCTACAGCCGCCCCCGGTTTGTTCTCTTGAGTCACCAAAGACAGAATTTGAGAAAATGTTCAGGGTACTTTAACAGAATAGATGAAAATTTTCAGAAAAGGTAATATTTAACAAGAAAGATGTTTTAAAAATATAAACTTTAGTTGTAGCCTCATAATCTAAAAACTGAGGCTGCCCTGAAAAAATGTCTGTATGTTTACTGTGATTAAAAGAGTTGAGCTTCTGTGATGTTTAGAGAATATAAATGTAGCAGAGCTCTTAGATCCAAAGGCTCAGGTCAGCTAGTCCAGACTAAACATTGAGAAGCAGCATTTAGCTGTTATGCTGCAAACAAGTGGAACAAACTGCCAGTGGAGATAAAACTTTCACTAAATGCTGTTTCACCATAATCCAGGTTAAAAACACACTTTTCTCATGCACCTTTGCATGAAATCTGCACAGTTACTTTTAACTTATCTTGCTTTTAATCTTTTTCATTTAATTAATTTTTTATTGTAAATTTAATGTGATTTTTTTTATATTTGTTGGAGCCTTTTACTACTTTTTAACACTTTCTTTGCTTGCTTTCTGTAATGATTGTAATATTTTATGTAAAGCACATTGAATAGTCTTGTACATGAAATGTGGTATACAAATAAACTTGCCTTGCCTTCTACATGCATTTTTACATTTAAAAGAACAAAGGGGACCATCAATAGCAAAAAAAAAAAAAAAAAAAAATATTCTTCTTAGAGTTAAAAGAGAAATAAATAGGCTTGACCCGGGTGTGTTTACTTCCACTGTTTATTACTGATTCACATCATTTGCATTTCATTTGGTAAAAATTCATGGTTTTGTTTTATATGTGTATTTTTACCATAATGTTTTAATTTACTAATGGGCCCATTATTAAAAGAATATAATTTTAAACGGAAAAACAGAGAAAAACCAGAACTATTCTGGTTTAAACTATGTAAACTCAGTCACCTTACCTTAGTAAGCAAGCAAGCTGAGCTGTGAATGAAACACTTTCCACCACTCATTTTTTCCTCTCCCTTTTTTTGGTGTTTGACCTTCAGATACCATGAAACAAATTCCCACCTTTGTATTTTTAATACCAAATACCTTTGAAAAAGGCAGTGCGGATCCATCCATCCAGAGGACACCAAGGGCTTTTTCCCAGACAGTTTGGCATTTTGGCTATCTATCAAATTGCATTGGAGCAAAGCGTTTACCTCCTGCGACCCTCATTTTAACTACAAAAACTTAGTTTGATGGCAAAGCCAGCACTATTTTAGCAGAAAATACCCATGCCTGCCTCCTTCCAAGTGCTTTGCAGTTGTGTGTCTGGGTAGAATGGCCGACTGGTGAGATATGGCAATGTGTAGGGAAAAGGTCCATCTCGTCAGGATGGATCTCCATCAGTGCTGCAGAGATGTCTTAGCTTTCAAGCCTTCAGCACACTGACACAAGACTTTAAGAAACTCTTTCGAAGTGCCAGTTAAGCTCTGACATAGAGATTTATATAAGGAAAGTACAAAAGCAAGGTAGATTCAGCTAAACTAGTCTAAAAGTAGGACAGAGTGAGGGGAGACTGAACTGGAGGAAGTAAAAATCTGACCTGAGGGGTTGATTCTTATCAATCTTTCAATGATAAAGCATTAGAGAGAGAGCAATCACATCAGCCACTTTATTAGGGCCACCTCTTCACTTGCTTATATCTAATCTACCAATCACATGGCAGTCACTCAACGCATTTAGTCACGTAGACATGATCCAGACGACTTGCTGAGATTCAAACTGGGCATTAGAATGAGGAAGAAATGGGATTTAAGTGATTTTAAATGGGGCATGGTTGTTGGTGCCAGACGAGCTGGTCTGAGTATTTCAGAGACTGCTGATATACTGGGATTTTCACTCACAACCATGTCGATGGTTTACAGAGAATGGTCTGAAAAAGAGAAAATATCCAGTGAGCAGCAAGTCTTTTGGACAAAAAGGCCTTGTTGACGTCAGAGGTCAGAGGAGAATGGGCAGACTGGTTGGAGGTGATACATCATAGCTAGTTGTTTCATCTTCCAGAGGGTAAATCAAATGTTTTCACCTTCCTTTTTCCACACACACACAGATTGAATCTGACTGGATTCCTTACCAACTCAATCCACTTTGCCACATAACTAAATAGGATCGGATTAAATTTTTATCGGCTGAAATACTTCATCTCATTTTTATTTGTTGGTGAACGTGTTAATGTATTAAGCCAGGGCTACTCAGTTTGGCTCTATGAGGGTCACAATCAAGCAGGTTTTTCATGTATCCCTGCTTTGACATACCTGACCTGATTAATGACTTATTGTGCAGAACTTGATAAGCTGTTAGATCTATTTAATTCGATTTAAGTGTGTTGAAGCAGGGATACATGGAAAATCTACTGGACTGTGGCCCTTGTGAGATTGAATTAAGTAGCCGTTCATTTAGCCATAGTTTATATTGTATTCTGCTGGATTTGTTTTTGTTTGGCTATTGTCCCATTTTTGTCTTAATAACATTTTACATACATAATAACAAAAGAACATTTACAAAGAGTATGAGCTGACAAAACTAACACTGCCGTCCTCAATGTACCACTTAAAATAAAATCCATTGAGCCTTCCGTGCTGAGTAGCTAGCTATTGCAGTAGCCTTAAAGACGCACTATGTAACTTACCAACAATAAAACTCTGTGTTCCAGGCTCATTTGATGGCACAGCGACATCTATTATATGTTATTCTGGAGCTGTCGCTGCCCAGCAGCGTCCCTAGGCCAAGAAACCACACTATACAACTCTTGCTCCCAGGACACCATGTGATGCTGCAGCCAAGTTTTACTTTACACTATGTCATGCACTAGCAAACTGATATAAACATGCATTCATTCATTCATTCATTCATTATCTGTGCTGCTTTATCCATTAAGGGTCATGGGTAAGCTGGAGCCTGTCTCAGCATTTTAACAGGTGAGAGGCAGGGTACACCCTGGACAGGTCACCAGTCCATCGCAGGGCACTGATATGAACACTGATTCATCAAAGAAACACAAGAAGACATTATCAGTGGAAGAGAGGAAAAGAAAAAGAGAAAGGGACAGGGCAAGAGATAAGACAAGAGTCAAGATAAGACTGTCTTTTACTTGCTAGGCGAGCTCACAGTACAGGTAGGATGCAAGATGAATGCCAAATTAGCTGTCAATAAAAAATCTGCAATAGTTCTGTTGTGCATCTTTAAAGGCTACATACTCTGCAAGAAGCAAGAACTTTTTTCTTGTTACGCTATTTTGCTCTCGCAGACATGAATGGGGACATTCTTGATAAATAAGCTGAGCAGAACTTTCCTTTCATGGGGCTCCAAGAAGTATTGTGTGATGGGTTGGACATTTGAGGAGGGTGTTGTTAAATTAAGGAAAGTTGTGGCATCCGCATTTCCCCTGATGCGAGGCTGAACAGATAGTTTTTAATGAACAGCTGATTGAGGTGGTGAGAAAGTACGTAAATGTATACAACACATGGGATTTAAAGACACGGATACCACCGTATGCACAACCCCACCCAGCCATGGACAAAGTTTCTTGTTAAATATGAACCTTGTCAGCTGTCCATTACACATAAAAACACAGACATCCCCTCTGCAGTCACCCCCGCCCCATCGCCGACAAAGCTTCTCCTGGAGTGCAAATTAATAATTGAGACTAATACAATTTTCTTCTTGCGGCCTGTGGACAGAGAACTCATAAAAGGCCCAGATGATGGCAGATACCTGCCCACCTCAGGAGAGTCTGTACTGAAACCTAAGGACCAATAATGGAGGGAGCCAAGAGGCCAGAGCCCACTCACCTCCATCATGCACCACTGATGACAGGCTGAGCAGAGAACAGATCACCATGATATGTCCAGAGTCCTGAAGGCAAGCCTTGCCACATGATCTTCGATGCATTTGTAGTGGTCAGGTGGTATCCCCTGCAGTTGACCTATCAACACAATTACAATGAGAGGATTATATAATGATAACCTCATATAAAATGGGATAGATACAGTATTTAAGGGTGAACCAAGGTCCAATTAGAAAACCTGATATTTCTCAACTGTTCCTCTTGACTGTCTTTCTTCAGTACTAATGAGGCCTTACTAAATTATCAAGAGGGGGATAGAATTGTCTATGGTGAAAAACCTCCTGAAAGCACAGCAATTGCCATGCTCAAATATGTGCCCTGAAGGAAACGCTGTGGTATTGTCTCTGCAATCGAGGCAAACAGAATTTCCCATGTAGTTTTCTTCAACCAACATTTACTCCCGTTTATCTACATCACCAGACCCAGCTGCAGACTGCTGATTGGTTTTGCCTGAGTAATGAGCACAATCGACAGAAAGTACAATTTAATTAGTAGCCTCAAACGGCAATGCTGAGATGGAAGATACTGGAACAGGACGGGGATGGCGATTAATGAAACAACGCCTTCCCAGTGTTCCATCATTTCAATCTGATTTATTAATTACCCATGGCGGTGAGGTTTTTATCTCCCCCGTCATGCAAATTGGCAAAAGACACACACACACGCACACACATACAAAAAGGCAATATCTAATATCGAGAGGAGATTTCCCTTCCTTCGGTCTGATATTCAGCTATGTGACTCGCTGTAGGTTTGTTCGAATGTGCCTTTGATTGACAGCTCAGTGAATTCAAAACACACAAACTGCACCAAACATGCTTGAACTCAAATATGCGCCCATGATTGGATTTTTTCTTTAATAGGGGGAGGGTCGAGGTTGGTGGGTCTGATTAAATGCAGCATGTTCTTGGCTGTTATGATGGCAAGTAGTGACATCATGGCCACAAGGCAGTGAGGGGGAAATAAAAATTGAAATCCTACTTTAATATCCAGCTGCTGGGTGCCTCTGGCTGGCATTAGGACCAAATTATGTTTGAGCGCACTGCACATCCTCTCTGGCATACTGTAAATCACCAAACACAATCAGACAGACAAGAAAACAGAACATACTGAACAGCAGACAGACACAGCAGGAGTGTTAATACTAGGACAAGTTTCATTTATCTCATACCTCTTTGTGTTTTATATACCAAATCAAAACTGTGATGCACAGCCACAGGATCTCCCTGTTGCATGGCTTTGTATGGCTGAGTCTCCAAAATGGACACAAAGCAAATCTTTCCAGTTCTAGTTGCCTTTGCATTTTCTTTACATTTTTTTTCCTTTCTTTTGTTCCCAATAACAATAATAAGGCTGTCCAGTAGTAGATTAATGAAAATATGTATGTCTCATCGGGCAGATAATAGAAAACACAAAACTCCTTGAGGACTCAGTTCTCTTGGCCAACAAAATTGCGCCTCTAGTGAGACTTTGTTTTGTTTGCTGCCATATTTTTTTCAAAGGGTGTCATTGTGTGTTTGCAATGTGAAACAGCATGAACTGCTCCTGTGTGCATTCTTTACGGCCACAACTTAACCACTGGGAGCCTGATGTGTCACATGCAACCATTATAGCCAACATCTGCAATGTAATGTAAACCAGTTTGTCAGCTGTCCGTGGGAGCGAACGTTTCCCTTTGTTTATTTATTTTGTCCATTAACGCTAAGGACACAATGCCAATGTCTCAAACTCAAGAGATGAACAGAAAAATAGATACCGAAAGTTAGTTTTGAACTGTCCATGTAAGTCAAATGCATTTTTTTCCTTAAAAATCTAATCGTCAGAAAATAAGACAACATCAGTAGAAATGTTGAATGAGCCTCAGTGGAAAATGTTAAGCAAGTTAAGCTAGTATGTAAGTAAATAAGTGCCACCCTCACCCAAAAAACTTGAGGATGCATTAACAAGTTAAAACTGTTTTCTCTCAGTATTTGTATGAGCTTTGTGGAAATTTTTAGCTTGATAATGTTCATGTTCAACAGAAAACCTTTTAAAGTTTCTTTATTCTGATCAGGAATATTAGATGGAAAATAAAATTAACAACAAAGAGATGAGGACATTTCTCATGGGGAAATCATCACCTAGATTAACTCATTTTAGACAAATTAGACAAACTGTAGACAAATTATCTACTGGATGTTTTTCTACATCACACTGTTACTTTACCAAGATGAAGGAGTTTTCTTCTGTTTAGTTACATTAACCTCATTATATAAAACCTTTGTCATGTTTTGTCCAATTTTGCTACAATATTAAGTCGACTTGAATAACACTTTTTACAGTGCAATCTTCTACTGGGAACCATGTTGTTGCATGAAAACACTGCCACAAATGTTGATCTAACACACACCTTTCCCTTCCTTAAATCACCCCCACCACCTCCATCTCTCTTTGCCTCTGCATCATTGCAAGAGACCTTGATATTTCTTTGAGGGTTTGCCACGGCACATTTCCACGGTAAATCTAGCATGTTATGCTCGCGCCAGCATTGCCAAGTCCTCATCACTCATCGCAATGACTCACAAAGCAAGGCCAGAGCACAAATGTCTTCTGCCATTGAACCCCTGAGACTGTTTTGACAAAAAAACTCCTTTAGCATTTGCATCAGACTAGTGTCATGTATGAGAAATAAATAATTATTTAAGTGATTCATTCAATCTTAATTGCTGCTGTCCCCAGCTGCTTCTTATCTTCCATTTATTTCTTCCTTCCTGATAAATCAGGCTCATAGATGCAACTATTAGTCAAATCATGCAGAAACTTAACATGAAACATAATACTGACTTTCTTGTAAACTATAATCCTCAACCTTGTTCAGTGTTCCCTCATGTTCCCCTGAGGTGGTGTGAATTCATATCCAGCGTGCACAAAAATCAATGATCGCTTGAGTTCATGGTGCAAAAAGAGGCGGAACTCATGTTCGCAGTGATCAAACAGAGTGGCAGCTAGTCCCTGAGGCATGACATCTTCCACCCACATAAAGAAAGTACTGCACACATTCACATATACAAACATACACACGTATACATAAACTGGGCTTCGAACCTCTGCAAACCAGCTAAAGCAACATTTGATAGGAAGTAATGGAAATGGGGGAACGAGAGCTTGTAATCCTGTAAAGGTGACTCAAATGGGTCCTGGTGGCAGTGTAATATTGGCCCGAGGGCATTGGCAAATGAATCTGTCTGCAGTCACGAAGGCAAATGAACACAAGGAGCTAAGTAAGAGAGTGGCAGGTGCGGTACTTCATTTATGAAATGTATTAGGATTTATGAGG
This sequence comes from Melanotaenia parkinsoni, assembly GCA_036919975.1. Classification (NCBI taxonomy): domain Eukaryota; kingdom Metazoa; phylum Chordata; class Actinopteri; order Atheriniformes; family Melanotaeniidae; genus Melanotaenia; species Melanotaenia parkinsoni. The sequence goes on along the minus strand of JBAFTA010000019.1, from coordinate 6,351,371 downwards.
CAATGAAGTGTAAAGGTGTTTTATTACTCTCCCACCGCCATCAGTCCAACAAGATGGGAAGCAGAAATGACACTAAATGTTTCACCTGCTGTTTTCTATCCTTTATTATTCTAATGGAAGGAAACTGGTTTAATGAAGAAATCAATTTGAAAAACTTCTCACATGAGCCATTTCCCACATTAAAAAAAAAAAAATCCATCTCTGTATTTTCTGTGCCGCACATGCTGTTATGGAAGAAACACCTCTCCAGGTCACGCCATCACCCGGTCTGATAAAATACACCTGATGCCATATTTGCTGAGAATGTATTTCCAATATATATACTCTGTGTGAAAAAGCCACCATCAATACGCGCCACTGTGACCCCTGGTGAACCAATCCTGAAAGCTGACCAGGTGTGGAAGGAGAGAAATGGTGCTAATCTCCACTAGCTGTAGAGTATGGGAGGGTCTGGTGTGTTTGAGACTGTGTATTTATGTACTTGTGAGCACTGGTGTTTGTGCACACCATGGGACTGAAATGCGAAGAGGGGTTTTGCTGGTTCAGTGCATCCTGGTTGAGATCAAAATCAACTTGAGGTTATGTGAATGAGGTCTCCAAGGAGGGTAATAGAGAAAAAGGCCCGTTTGGTGGTTTGTGGTAGATTGTGTGTGTGTGGGGGGGCATGTGTGTGTTTGTCTGCATGCACACAATATGGATCAAAACAGGACCTTGACTTTCTTCTTTTTTTTTTTTTAATCTAAATCAGACTTACCAGCCTGATTTGTTAATTATTTTGCTCACTTATGAGGGAATTTGTGTCATTTTGTTATGGTTGGGTTATTTCATATTGCAGTAATACGGCTTGCACAGGGAGACAGCACACAACCTGGAACAAACATCTGCCTCAGAGGACAAATTTAGGGCAATTAGATATAAGAAATAACATACCGCAAGGCATTGTGGTTTAAACTGTCTAAGGTGGGTACAAATCTATCAATTAAAAGTGAAATAAAGATAAAACAGACAAAATAATCCACTTTATTTCCACTGAAACACAAAAAGCTTCTGGTTAAATCATTAAAAATTAATTAACTTAATTATAAAAGACTTTAGTTGAGTTTTATACAGATTATTTCAATAGTCTTACCTGGTCTTTCACATTAGTTAAATGTTTCTGGATGTGTCTTTATTTAATAATATTTTTAGCCTGGTAGGTCTAATGTAGGGGCAGAGCTTCCAAATCGTGTATCTGATTTAACCCTTTAAGGCCCGACCCATGAAAAAATGGTAACAAAAGTCCAATCTTTTTTAATATGAGGTCTTTATTTGGCCCTTTAACAAAATGCTACAAAATAAAATTAACATTTTGGGTGGGTATCTACCATTTATTACCATGTGATATTTTTAAAAATATTATAATGTGATTTTCTGCTTCTGGGTATCTATTTGGGGACAGAAGACAAGTATCAGATTGTGTTAAACAGGATTTTGAGCAAGGTTTATATCATAAATTGAAGCAAAATTTCTCAAAAACTGTATGTAACAAATATGTCATGTCAGGCTCTTCTGGGTTAAGATGATGTAGCAACAAGACGCAGCCATGCAGAGTCTTCATTCCAACTTCTGACAACAGTGCTGAATTCAAACTATAAGCCAGATTTTAAACTGTGTTGATAGACCAAGTAATACCAGAGGTATGATACTTTTTCTATCTATTTTATCATCATGTTTGGTGCAGGAAGAAACTGTAAAAATGGCTGATTCTAAAGAAAGCGCCGCAAGCAAGAAGAAAAGTGTTGATGAAAAGTTGGACATGTATTTTACTCCGTGGTCTCAATGTTCATTGAGTTTTCTCACAGTAATTGTGTAACTGAGCTCATTGATTATCTGCATGTTAGGTTAATTGATGACTCTAAATTCTTCCCAGGAGTGAGTGTAAGTGTGAATGGTTGTTTGTCCTCTATGTGTTGGCCCTGCGATGGACTGGTGACCTGTCCAGGGTGTACCCTGCCTCTCCCCTATTAATGCTGTGATAGGCTACAGCTAACCTGCAACCCGTGATGGAACAAGCGGTACAGAGAATGAATGAATGATTATCTGCACCGCTTTGTCCATTATGGAGAAGCTGGAGCCTATCCCAACATTTAGCAGGTGAGAGGCAGGGTACAACCTGGACAGGTCACCAGTCCATCACAGGGCCAACACAGAGAGAGACAAACAACCATTCACGCTCACCCCTAGGGAGAAATTAGAGTCACCAATTAACCTAACATGCATGCCTTTGGACGGAAAGGGGGAGCCGGAGAACACGGAGAGAACCCACACATACACGGACAGAACATGCAAACTCCAAACAGAATTGCCACCGCCCTCAAGGGTCGAACCTCCCCCCAGCCGAGGCTCCAACCTGTGAACCTGTGAAGCCATCATCATCATCATCATATCATCGAGACTTTCCTAATTTTATCACTGCATTAACTTTATCTTCCATTTTCTTAGCTTTGACATGAAGAGGAAATACTTTGTATGGGGCTTCAGGTCTGATTCCCATTCTGGAAAATTATACGAATTTTCAGCACCAACAAGAGAACGTTTTTCAAGATATTGCTGTCTGACTTAATCACATTAGTGCTGACCTGGCTTGGAAAGTCTGAAGTCCGCTAACGACATCCTTGACACAGTTAATAGTCACTCGACAGCAGGAGTGGGGACCCAGCTAGCTTTTGGCCACCCACCATGGTGGCATGAATGAACAACTGGATGTCACTGAGAATGGTTTATAGCAGGGCTCCTCAATTCAGCCCTACAAGGGCCTCAATCCTACAGGTTTTCCATGTATCCTTGCTTCAACACGCCTGACTCAAATTAATGAGTCATTGTGATATGTTGTATGTGTTAAAGCAGGAATACATTGAAAACCAGCTGGATTGTGGCTCTCGTAGGGCTGAATTGACTAGCCCTGCTGGTCTATAGTCAAAGAAGAAAAATAAACTAACCTGTTAAATTAGGTTTGGGAGCAAAGCCACGAAACCACAGCCTTTATTCAGCCAATCACTCTTTGTGTTCCTTTACCTCCCACCATCCTCCCTCATCCATTCATCCTTCCTTATCCATTCATCCTTCCTTATCCATCCTCATCCTCCCGCATTCATCCTCAGAATCGAAATCAGAATGGGACTTTACTACCAAGTTTGCAGATACAAGGAATTTGTCTTCTTAGAGTGGTATATATATATATATATATATATATATAGGGTGAACATTGTCGAACATTGTAAACAAAAACCAATTTAAGCGTCTCAAATTCAGCTTTTCAAGATTTTCTTTGACTGTGTGCGTGGGTGTGTGTGTGTGTGTGTGTGTGTGTGTGTGTGTGTGTGTGTGTGTGTGTGTGTGTGTGTGTGTGT
>JBAFTA010000019.1:6320852-6347478 GCA_036919975.1 Melanotaenia parkinsoni | reverse complement strand
ACTCCAGACTCATAACTGAGGCATGGCCAAATCAAGTTTATTTATAAGCCCATTTAAAATGTGTGGACCACAGTGCTATACAATTGGGAAAGATCAAAAATAAAATAATGAAAAACGGGGACTAAACACCAATAAAACAGATAAATCTGATTAATGATTTAAAAGCAAAAAAAAAAAAAAAAATCTTCAAATTAATTGTAAAATGAGAAGGGGCCCAGAAGAATAATCCAAATTGAAATGTAACAAACATGAGGGAAAAACTTAGCTTTGAAATATCTAACTTGACACCCAATTCTTGGCAAAATCTTATACAATTCAAAATGCTGCCATTAATTGGAAGGCATCACAGGCAGTGTCTTATATTTATTATCTAGTATTATTCATGTTAAAAGACAAGTTTCTGTGACTTCATGTATATCCCTTATTGGACCTAACAAGTGCAGTAAAAATAGTTGGAGATTTAAAATTGGACCTAACAAGGGTAGTTTTTTAGTAAAAATTTTCTTTATTATTTTTTCAATATCTAAAATCATATTAGTCTTTTAGATTTTTTTTTAAATGTAGGAATGTATTTTTAATGTTTCTACAGTGTCTAGAAAGCATGGCCCTCAGAAGGGGAGTATTTATCTTGGGCCCTAAGATGGTCACAAATACAAGACTGTGTGTGTGTGTGTGTGTGTGTGTGTGTGTGTGTGTAACTGTGTGTGTAACTGTGTGTTTCTGTAACTCACGTTCCTCCCCATCCTGCTCGGCCTGGCTGAAGCTTCTCTTTCCAGGGAGGGGGACAGAGAGGCTACCTGGTCCAGGTCCTCCTGGTTAGCCTTCTTGTGCAGCTTATCAAATGGATTTTCAGATTAGTGTTTTTCCTTCCACATATTGTACCACCTGCTTCTTTTACAAGGCACTTTTATCTTTGACATGGTCATAATGAAAGAAATCCCAAATAGGACTCTCCTCCCTTTCTCCTAACTTTCTCTGTGGCATCACGCTAGCCTGCGCGGGCAGACACGCTGTTGACAGGTGACGTCATGGACCTTCAGGTGCCATACGATGCAGACACCTGGCATAAATCCGGCAGAGCGAAGTAAATAGATTTCATATCAACCCCAAGGACTTATGTATGAAATAAATTTATTAAAAAAACTAAAACAAAGGACATTTTTGCTAAAATTTTAGTTTGTTTTAGTTTGTTTTGTAAACACACAATACAGTTTCAGTTAGTTTTCATTTTTTAAAAACTCTTTTTTATTTTTATTTCAGTTAACGAGAATGTTTTTTTATTCTAGTTTTCGTTTTTTATCAGTTTTCATTAACTATAATAACCTTGACTCCAGGCCAACATTTCACTGACATGAATCCATACTCTTCCTGCTCTTTGTAACAGCCTTTGGTCTGTTTGGACTGATGAACACTTTGCTCCTTTTCTACTGGCTGGCACAGTTAAATGCCCTTTGCTTACAAGCTTGTCTCTGCCCTGTAGTACGTCTGTGACACTAATCAGAATGTCAACTAAATTAGGTCCAGATTAGGTTTCTTGCATCTTGATGGTTGAGGCTTCAGGTGCAGATGCAGAGTGATCTTTAAAATTACATGGTAGATAGTTCACAATGGGATGGTTTGGTTTTAGTTTTTTTGGTGACGGGGGGGGGGGTTAAAATGAAACAAGATCTGCTTCTGCTGATTTAAAGAATGACACCACTATGCTCAAAAATAACACAACACAGACCATTTCTACTGCAGTTTTAAAGGGTTAAAGAGCTCAATTTAGGTATTTCAATCAGTGAAGACAACCAGTTAACCAGGTAATAAAGCAAGTGTTTATTGGCGTGTTTTCATCACTTCATCATAACTTTGCAAAAAGCAAGCATGTTCACCGCTAACTGTTAGCGTGTTCACCACTAACTGTTAGCGAGTTCACTGCTAATTTATTCGGATGAATCTGACTTACTGGGTTTACTGGGTCTTTTTACTCAGAACGGAACATCCGTGATGTAAAAGCAGTGCAGCTTACCACACCTTCTACCATCATCATCATCATCTACAGCGGCTGATAAGGGTCCTGCTGCTTTTTTATTTTTTAATTGGATAGTTTCTGCTGCATCCACTGGCAAACAGCCAAAAGCGGTTTAAAGTAATTTTTATGCGTCAGCTCTGGAGATTCTAGGGCAAAGATTGGCAGCCTGCAGCTCTGGAGCCACAAGTGGCTCTCTAGACCTTCCACAATGGCTCTTTCTTAATACATGGCTAAAAATGATAAAGAACTAACTAATGTTTCTAAATATAGATATCATAACAAATGCAGATTTTTAGCTTTTTTTTTTTTTTTTGTTGTTGAATAATTACAGTGAATTTCCACAACATAATGACACTAAAAGTACCAGTAAAATTTATTTTGAACTATTTTTCTAGTCATTAGGTTGGAAACTAAGTTTAGATTTTTTTTTCCACAAATATCTACATCGCATTGAATAAAGTCTGTCTATCCTCTTGTGCTTTAGCAAAAGTTTTTTTTTTTTTATTTATTTTAAAACCAAAAAATAGAAATAAAAATGTGGTTCTTCAAAAATTATAAATTGTCTTTTTTCTAATAGGTCTCGTAACTTTTGGGGCTCTAAATGAGTTTCATTTAGCTGGGCTGAGGAAAAAATGGCGCTTTGGATTGTAAAGGTTGCAGACCCCTGTTCTAGGGGGCATTCTAATGTTTGCAATTCTAGTGTTTAAAAAAATCTCTGCATCCATTGTCATCTTGGAATATGGCCGTGACAATGTTTCATCAGTGTATTATATAATTTACAAACTTTAAAAAACATCTAAATTTTATTTTTGTGGCTTTGGCTCTTTTCAAGTGTGACTTTCACAGCTATGAAGATGCAAAACAATCTCATAACACATCCAGAAGTCCATCATCTGACTGAAATGATCATCATCAGCCGACTCAGCCGCTCCCAGAGCTTCTGCTTAATGGAGTCCTGCTGCCATCCAGAATACTCAGCAGTAACAGCAGCCAACAGAGGAATAGGTCCTCTGACAGGGTGTATATTAAAGTTGCATGATAATTAGCTCTAGCTGGCTGCTGCACACTTCTGCAACTATAACATCATCTTGATTAGTGAGTGGTCATAGCTTTGTGTGGTTTCACCTGCCATTGCTCCCAGAACAGCTGAATCAAACCATCCACCACCACCGTGACCGGGGTCCAAACTCCATGAACAGATGGATACAACTACTTTGTACCTTCATTTATTATCATATTCGATTGTACTTTACTATAATATGATGAATCATCTGAAAAAAGACAAGAGGAGAGGAGCACACAATAAGCAGCATCTAAGGATGCCTAAATTAAATTTATTTGTACAAAGGGCTTCACACAGTATGAACTTATAAGGGAAAGATTAAATAAAATATGAAGATTAAAACAATTTTGAAAGAAACACCAAAGAAAGAAAAGACTTTTTTTTTAATTTTATCTTAAAAATAGAAAGCATGTCAGTATTTTGATCCCGAACAGACGAAGACAGGAGCCTAAAACTTTAACAGCCATGCCATTCACATTAGTTCCAGAAAATCTTGATGCCACAGGCCAGCGTTCAAGGAGCAAACGCTGCTGTGGGGCACCTGGAAACAATGAAGTAATATATCTTTTGTAACTTACTTTCAGGGATTAAAAAAATATTTTAAGAATTTTCATAAGACCTTTTGGATGATGGGAAGCTTTGCTTTTTGTTTTTATAGCATTAGAAATATTTTAAAATAAAATTCTACATTTTAAGGGAACCAGTGCAGAGTGGTTAGCACAGGAGAAATATGATCTTTCTTGGCACTACCAGCCATAAACCTGGCAGCAGCATCTGGGGTCAACTCATGGATTTAAAGAGAGTTGTTTTAGGGATCCAGCTAAGACAGCTTTAGATGAATGCGTGGATTAATAATCATCGTAGGACAGGATGCCCTCATTTAGGTTGGTCGTAGAAGAATTACCAAGAGTCTGGTTTGAGTAAAAGTATATAAAGTTTATTACAGGAGAATTATTGAATACAGAGTTACTTGCAAGTTTGAGAGCGGTCTTCTGACCCACAGGAAGTCAGCAGAGAACTCCAACTTGTTGCATCAGAGAAAAACTTTTATTCAGCCGATCTCCTAAAGGTCAATAACAAAACTGATAAGCGAGTAAAAGGAGACTGAATGGCGCCACTCTCTCCCAGTTCTCAGAGAAGGATCACACACCCAAGGATCAAAACAGGCTGATATCATAAACAACTATTGCCATCTAGCAGGTGTCTTCCAAAACCAGTCTTAACTTTCCCATATCCAAGGTCTGAGGAGAGAGTGGTCAGTCTGACCTCACACAAACATGCACAATAAACCTGCAGAAAAACAGTAACTTCAATATTCTGTAAAATGAGAACACACGATATGAAAATGTAATGTAATGAATGGGTACACAATAATAAACGGATAAAGAAAAATGATTTTACGTGTGATTATTATATGAGTAAAAATGAGTGATTACCACTTCCATGGGTTATATTACGCATGTTCTGATTTATATTTGTTTACATTTGGCAGATTTTGCTGTTATTAATTAGTGTTTGAGGATATATTGCAGTCGATTGGCTAGAAACTGGTTTTTATTGTAATGAGAATTGTACATTTTACAAAAAAATAAAACAAATTATTTTAATGTCCACAGTGTCCACAGTATATTATTTATTTATGCACACATATAACTGAAAGTACATTCACTCATATAGTTGTGATTTTATTTATTAAAATTACAAAATTGTTTGGGAATTTCAGAAGGTTAGAAAATCTTCTCTCCTTCTCCAGTTATTCTGTCTTCTCTTATGTTTTATTTTTTCTCTGAAGTCTTTATGTGGCGTTAAACTCTCACTATTTTTATTCATGATGTCTCTGAACCTGTAATAATCAATTATATGCCTATTGTAATTGTTTTTTTAACGTTCCCTTCCACCAGATATGTCCTAATGGTGGTCGCTTGCAGAGGAAGCTGCTGACATGCTGCGGAGGATGAAGCCCACATTGCTGATTCTAATGAACACACCACATTCCCAGAATGTCCTTTTAATCATACATTATATGACTCATTGCTGTAGATTATAGTAAGTGGTTAAATTTTCTCAGCATGGTGGCAGTAAAACATAGTATACACTTTCATTTAGCAGTGCAAAACCTTTACATGCAGCTGGAAAAACTGGACCATTTCCACTGCTTTTGACATTTAAAAAGCAAATTTATCTGTTTATGCTTGAGGCTATATGATTCAGCTTTCTTAACTCCAGCACATAAAATAATTTTCTTCAAGCACACTTAAAACAACATAAGGAAAAGACGCAGTCTGTATGGATTGTAACCAGTGTTGTGCAAGTTTGTGCTTCTCTTCAACTAGTTCAAAATTCAGCTCTCACAGGTTAAAGTGAATCCTTCATGTTCATAGTTCACAGTATTTCATAGTTAAGCAGCTTTTTTTTTGGTTTGCCTCTTCCCTAAACATTAAAACAAGAAAAAATGCTGCAAATTGTAGAAATATTATAAATCGATATCTTCTTGACGCTTTAACTCTGCATGTCTTATCAAATTAGAAGCTAATGAAGCTGACGTTCTGAATCATTCTTTAAATGCAGGCGGACATACAGTAATTTACACAGAAAAAAAACACTTTAACACATCTGGAAATTCTCTTGTCCCTACGTTTTGTTATAGTTTGTCAACTTTGCGCTAACACCTGAGGGCTTTACGGTTGTTCGGGCGGAAAGCTCAGTCAGGTCTGCTGGAGGCAGCCATGTTTCTCCAGGATCAGTTGGTCACTGCATTCAGGCTACGTCATGACACAGGAGACATTGAGGAGATTGCTGAAAATAGGCAACTGGATTGTTCTGGGAAAACTGTCCCTAGCAAGCAGATGTTGTAACTCAGAATCCACGGCCTAATGCAGGGGTAGGCAACTCTGGTCCTCGAGAGCAGCAGTCCTGCAGGTTTTAGATGTTTCTCTGCTCTGACGCACCTGTTTCAAAGAAAATGGATCCAACAGCTTGTCAAGTTCTGCTCAGTTACTCAATAATTAGAATTAGGGGTGTTGAAACCAGGACTGGAGCTGCCTACCCCCTGGTCTAACCAGCCCGAATCTCCCAGACTACCCTGGCGTGAATGTACCTTAATGCTTTTTGTACTGCAGCAGTTTTATGTTGATCTAACGTTCATGATTTATGCACAAAGATTTTACTGCAACATTTTTGAACACTTGGGAATGCTTACCTTCGTATTAACGTGACTGGATGAAGCAAACTTCAACCACAACGACAGTGTGCTGCAAACAGAGCCGATCAGTGAACATAAACTGCTGTTGTTGTGCAAACATAAAACATGGCACCACCTGCCAGAATAGGACACAGATTGGACTGAATCTTTGTAGTTTTCTGCTCACAAACAGAAAGCTTGAAGCCTGCTGAGATACACTAACTTGTGACGTTGCGTCTAAAAACTTAACATTGCTTTAAGAATTAATGTGGTTTGTTTTCACTTATTCATTAAAAAACAGACTGCTGTCATTAAAACTGTTATTGCACAACTGATAATGAGCTTATGGCGCAGTATTGCTTCACTTCAGGCATTTAAAGTCATACTATGGTATATTATTAATGACTGGTTAACAAACTAGGAGTCTCATCTGTCATATAGTGGTTGAAGTAGAGCTCCAGATATCCAAAGTTTCATTTGGGATTCAATTTTGCTCTTTAGTGTGGTGAGGTTACACTTTCAGCATTGAGAAAATGTAACTAGAAAAGACAATTTCACAGGTACTTAGCAAGAAAAATGCAGAAAAAACTATGTTAAGGTTGAAAAAAAGCAACAGATTATCCCAGTAGTAAGAATCCTTCCCTCTTTTTTTCTAAACGGAGAGAACTAAGCCAGATTTCTTACTTTATCTGTTCACACAAAAATGTCATGATGTACTTTGGAAATCAGCAGATTTTTATCTCATCACATTCTGTTGACAAAAAAGAGCACTTTGACCATGTTGATAAGATGAGCAGTGCATGAATAAAAACTCAAATCAACAGTTTACCATCAAAAATTAATTTAATTAATCACTGGATAATTTGGCCAAAAAACCTTTCAGGTCAAGCAAAGTTATGACTTAATATGAGACAAACAAACAAACAAATAAATAAATAAATATACAAATAAACAAACAAACTAATCAACCAATCAATCAATAAATAAATTAAATACGTTAAATGGTAACTTTTCCTTTGTAATAATATCTTTATATGTATATATATATATAAAATTCTTTCATCCAGACATTCACAACTTCAGATACAAGAATTTGCTCAGCAAAAATAAAACATTTTGTTCATAAAGGTTTTAACAGCACTCACAAAGCTATCATTAGCATTAGTATTTGTTAGCCATTTGCATTCTTCTTGTCTCTGAGCATTCCTTTATATGAGGAAAGAAGGGATGATGGAAGAGTGTCACAAAAAACAGCAGAACATCTGGTAAATATAGGTCAGGATTATTTTAAAGGTCTTCAATGAGTGAAATGAACTTTGAAGTTTTAGCTTGCACAACACTGATGTTCTCCTTTGAAATGATTCACTGTTAATGCTTGATCAAAGCCTGTGTTTAGGATCTGTGGAGCAACCATGGTTGGTCTGGGCCGTTGAATACATACATGCAGCAATAACTAAACTAAAATTATTTGGAAAGATTTCAGTCAGATAAGCATGTTTAGGTTTATTTTAAAAGTTCAATATATATGATACAAAGAGTAATTTAATTCATTCTTACATTATGACTAAAAAGGCTATGGTGTAAGTGTAAGCTTTGAAGCCTTAAGCTCAAGCCAACTGATTAGGTACATGGTTTAATTGTTTAACATAAATGGCTAATAAGCCAATCGCATGGCTGCAATGTTGACATGTAGACATGGTTGCTGAAGTTCAAACTGAACATCAGAATGAGGAAAAATGAGAATTTAATTGACTTTGAACGTGGCATGGTTGTTGGTCTGAGTATTTCATGGTCTGAAAAAGTACCCAGTGAGCACCAATAGCCTGGACCAGAATAACTTGTTGATGTCAGAGGTCAGAGGAGAATGGGCAGACTGGTTGGAGATGATAAAAAAAAGGTAACAAGAATCTAATGTTTCCAACCAAGGTGTGCAGAACAGCATCTCTGAACACACAATACGTCCAACCTTGAAGCAGATGGGCTACAACAGCAGAAGACCACACCGGGTGCCTCCTGTCAGCTAAGAACAGGAAACTGAGGCTACAATTCACACAGACTTACCAACACTGGACAATAGAAGATGGAAGAACGTTGCCTGGTCAGATGAGTCTCCATTTTAGCTGCAATGTTCAGATGGTAGACTCAGAATTTGCTGTGAAAAAAATGAAATCATGGATCCATCCTGTCTTGTATCAATGGTCAGGCTGCTGTTAGTGTAACAGTGTGGGGTACCAACTGAGCAAGGTAGACCACAGCCTACCTGAGTATTGTTGCTGACCATGTCCATCCCTTTATGACCACATCTTCTGATGGCTACTTGCAGCAGGATAATGCACCATGTCACAAAGCTCAGATCATCTCCAGCTGCTTTCTTGAACATGACAATGTTCAACTGTGTGATACTTGGCAAAAGGTGGTCCAAACTGGTGAGGGTATCTGCACCACAATTCAAACGATTATATAAACATCAAACTATTGATTTAGGAGTGAATTTGTCTTTGTTCTTCAGCTGGAAAATGACCTTTAAAGACAATTATGCACTTCCCTAAATGTATGTACAAAACCACTTAACACACTTTCCCATAAGATTTAATGGGAAAGTGTGTCCAAACATTTGACTAGTACTGTACATACCTTGAGCATATATTACTTTGCCTGCTATGACTCCTGCCTGTGCTATATGTGCATGCCATTATTAAGTATAAGTGTGTGTGTTTTAGTGTGTAGTCCCTTCAACTTTCCTATACCTGCCAGCCTGTGTGGTCTCTGGACTTCCCACTCAGTAGAAAGCATTTTATTAACAATCAGTAAAAGATGCAGCAAAAAAAAGAAGTCCTAAGTACACGACACTTCCATGAAAAACCCTCCAAGTGTGTTTGGCTGTGGTTCTCCTTGTGCACATCAGCACAATGAAAATAACCGGCAGCAATGATTATTTGTTGCGTTTATTAAGCCACCGCATACAATCCTCTCTCCTTGGCACATTTGATCATCTAATGACACCTAATTATGTGACCACCTAATGTTGGGTTTCTCTGAGGTCAGGTGTCGGCTGTTTGCTGTGCTGAGAATGATTTTTGGAAATATAGAGGTAATTATTAGTGAGCGCTCGTCTCTCATTAGAAACTCTCTGTATCGGAGCAGTGCAGAGAGTGAGAACAAAATATAATTATCGCCCTCTTCTCACCAACCCCTCTCCAACATCAATGCTCTATTACAGCACCTCGTCCCTAGGGTGCAGACAAACTCTGACTCCCACACATGTGCAGCATGCATGAGCTCATATACACACAGAAACAATGCATGAAGTCATTAAAAAATGGTACATTTTGCTCTGTTTACAGCTACATGTGACAGCTCTGAATAACAGAATTTAAAAGTTTAAAACAACAACTTCTGCTACAAGAACTTTTGTTAAATTCCCTGATGTGCTCCAAAGGAACAAACTCTTTTACAGAGAGTTTGCTGTACTGTGGAAACAAATGTGAGGAGTAACAGCATTTCACGTGACTTTACTAGACCAGATGGAGCTTGACACTGAACAGCAGTTCTTCATAATTGTCTCCGGTTTGCAGATTTTTCAGATATCATAAAAAAAAAAACAGAAAAACAGTCACACAGGATGTTCACACTGGGTTCTTTGCAGGGCTCAAGTAAATCTTTGAGATGTAGTCAGCTCCTCAAGTATTTTTGCTTAAAAGTTTCAGACATATTCATACCAAAATTACTCTCTGACTGCAGTTCAGCTCATTAATAAAAAATCTGTCATGATCAATGTGTTGCTACATGAGAGCTGCAGAAAATAACTATATGTTCATATGGGCTTACAGTTGTGCCGTTGACCTGCTGACGTGCATCCAGCAGGAACGACTCTGCAGCACCTTGGCTTTGAGGTGATTTACTTTGATCTCACACACTGGTCTTGGGACAGCTAAATCTAGGCTTTGTGTTCTCTAGCGAGCTGCTTTTGGTGTCAAATTCCAAACCGTATGCTGTTCAGGAAAGTTCAAGGCCAGGCTTTCACATAAGATTTGTAGGTGTTGACATTGCAGTTTATTGGACTGTAGTGATGTTTCAGTGGCAACAGCAATATGACCACTACAGCGGAAAGCTAAAAAAAAAACATGATTGAAGCTATTTCCACATGAACATGGGTGTTAGGCTGAAAATATACTTGCTATTAAATATGAGCATGCATGATAGTCACAGCTGGTGGTGTATTTTGTGTCTGTCTGAAGTGATGCTTGTGCACATCTGCAGTAACTGCATGTCCACAAGCTGCAACATGCGATTAAGCTAGGGGCAGTGTTGGGACTAATTTAAAGTAAGGTGTGTGATAACAGTGAAATTTACAATTAAAAACAAAAATTAGAAGACAAGACACAGCGTGCTTGTTTTATGTGCATTTTATTAGGGCTGGGTGGATCGATCCAAATATAGATAGTATCGATACCAAGGCTAGTATCAGTATCGTTCGACACCAGCGTGATGAGACAAATATTTTTCTTGTGGAGGGCTTCGGGGATAAAAGCCAAAGAATTTGAATGACAGCCAGTTGCAGGTTTTCCTTTTGTTTATCTGATTTGCACCGTTGACTTTATTTCTCTCATATAGTTCTATGTGATAAAAGGAATTAACAGAGCTATTTTATTATTTTGTTACATTGTTAATGTTATTTTATATTGTTTACAAACAATAAAAGCTTAAATTAAAATTTCTTATGGTTTATTTGACAAAAATATTTGTATTGTGCTGTATCATGATCATAATCAAGATCAATAATTAAAGGCAAAATCATTAAATGATTGTGACATTTCAATCAAAAAGTTTTGGTATCGCATCAGTATCGGATACATGCACATTACTATAGTAACTACCAATATCTGCAGTATCGCCCAGCCATTGACTATACAGGTGCTGTTATTTTTCTGCTCTGATCTCAATGTGAACCAAATACTAAGTTCCTCAATTGTCACCATGTTCATCATTTTGTTTACAAACTACAAATTTGTGTCTCTATCTGGTGTGAGTTCTCTAAAGCCCTGTTTCCACCAACAGGTGCGAGGCGGGTCAGGACACGTTTTTTTTGCATTTCCACACATGAAAACTGGGAAGGGTACCTTAATATCCGACCCAACCCATCCTACTTTTGTTGGGGTACCAATCTAACCAAAAAGAATGGAGTATGACACTGCAATCCACTGACTGGTTGAAAAAAGTCACTTCCCGTGTTACCTGGGCTAAAAACAAACAGGAACGGCTCCTTGTTTAGAGCAACATATTTATTTTTTGTTGATTAAATCTCAGTTTAAAATGGCATTACAAAGTACCGCCAGGAAGACAGAACAGAAACTGTTAGATGACTGATGTTCTCTTCCTTTGTTTCTGACTGGTGTTTTGGTCATACTTTAAGGAAGGTGTTTACACTGCAATGGCATCATGCTATTACATAGCTGAGGCATCAGTCGCTATCCGGCTGATACTCCACCTCTCAGGTAAGGTAACAGTTGGCTGTGGAAATCTAACATTACAGTTTACAAGCCAAATCTGCACCCTAACCGTTCGGGCCCGCACACGTTGGTGGAAACAAGGCTTGTTGCACACCTTAGTGTAATCCTCCAGTACACAGCGTAGTACACAAGCTAGTATTTTGCCTTATGCAAAAGTGAGTTTTTCGAGCAAGTGGAAGTAGGCTTACAAAGGAAAGTCCTTTTCAATCCAGCTGGTTCAGGAACTTCTAACTTGTTTTTATCAGCATGTTAAAATGGCTGCAGAATAGTTAAAAAAAAAAAAAAAGGAAAGGAAAAGAGAAGACTTCATTTATTTTTAATTTTTTTCTAAGCTTACTGATCTGCCAGTTCTGCTCCAAGTTGTATTTGTTTGTCAGATTTTTTTCCCTTTATCTGCTGTTCACAAGCGTGCCTGCTTTATTTTCCCCCCTCTCTATTCCATTTTACTTCAGTTATTAAGGGCCTATCTGCACATTTAGGTTTCACTACAGCGCTAGCTAGTCAGACATCTGTTTATAATGTCTGACTAGCTTTTAATGTCTAAAACATCAGTATTTACTTTAATACTTTACTCATTTGCTAGTTTTGTGTCTGAAGCAAAGTCTGACAAATGATGCCACTGATGAAGTTAGCACTGTCACTGCAGACAGTTCCCCACACTGTTATTATATTCTAGTCAGTCTTCAGCTCTCAGGGAGTCAGCCATTTGTAATATGAGATATTTTACTCTAAAGACTGAGACCTTGAAACCAAGATGGGCATCACAATCTCACCAGCACCTCTAGTGCGTAACCTTGGTGGCGCTGGCTAAAGAGGTTTTTGCTTCATAGTTTGACTCATAACCCATCACATACTTTACCAATGTCTTTGGTCTGGATAATAACCACTAACACCATACTCCATGTTTTAGTGTTACCGCTTTGCTTTAAGTTTGAGTATCTCCTCACTGAATTAGGCAACAGTTGCTATTTCAAGTGTCACCAGGTAATCTCATAACATTAAAGCAGTAATGTAGCATAACTTTAGAGAGGGAAATAAGACTATAAATGTACCCAGATTTCCTATTTAGCTGCACTGGCATAAGATGCACCCCATTTTTTTGTTTGCTGCCGTGCGTGCTGCTTTTAAATTCACTCCTCACTTCTGTGCTTACATACAAATTCATGAAATATCTACATTCACACACCAAGGAGCCTCATCTGCCATTCTTAACATCTTGTAAAGAAAACAGTGATTTCCACAGCCTGCATGATGTCCTTAGCACTATAGACAGAACTCTCCTGCTCCCTTCTCTCACATTTCCAGCTGTAAGAGCTTATCTCCAGCAGAAAATGTCCTGCTGTGGAACATGACCACATAGCAACAGCAGAAAAAGTCCAAACTAAACTCTGCACTGTCTTCTGAAAATCTCTTTTCATGCGTGAAAATGGCTAAAAAGAGAAGCGTGAGCAGCAAAGGAGACTTTAAAGTCCAAGAACACAGCAATCAGGTCCTCACTTCCACTTCAGGTTGCATGCATGAAGGCAAAAAAATGGTGTTTGAATGACTCCAGGCCTGCACGACTGGCTTCTTCCCATGCAAATGACATTTTGTTGACTTTCCAGCTGTTTCTTCCTCCAGGAAAAGAAAATGTCTTTGAAATGACAAACATGGCTGTGACTGACCTCCATGGCTATATTGGGCCTCTTATTTGGCCCAATGTGTTTAGGTACTAAGATGAGACTGCCTCTTTGGAAGACTGGGATAGGAAAACCAATTTTTTGCACTACCATGTCTCTGGAAATGATCCACACCATATCGGGCAGAGTTCAGATCCAACAGCTGTGGACAGTTAGACATAACCTGTGTGGTGTGTCCTGACAAACTGGCAGGAATTAAGGCTAGGTGGGACATGACACTATATGACAGCAGATGTTTCCCAAAAACAAATTGTCAAAAACAAAATTGTCTTTAACCCATTGGTTCCAGACGTCCCGTAGGTGGGACATGACCAATAAATATGTATTTTACTCAGTCCCTCTTTCAAGTGCCTACATGTTATACACCACTGGAAAGCTATGATTTTTGAGATTTAAATTATGTATAACATCCCAGGCTACAACCATAACTATAGATTCAGTAAAAACTTTTTTCTGACCAGTCACAAAAGGAATTTATCTTTGAAGCCATACTGTCCTCCAGGAGCAGATAATACTGCAACAAAAACGCTCCTGTTACATCACCATGGCTCCAGGGAAAGTAGTCCAGTAAAACAGTTGGTCCACAACATGTCTTATATCCATAAAAACCTTTTTTTAGGCAAAAACTGAAGGATTTTAAGGCCATTTTGCAATTACAAACTGAAGACAAATCCTTTCCTGAATCAATAGGTTGATCTTTATGTGACTGTTGAAATCATAGTTCATATGCACTCACTGATTACATATACCTGACCTTAAAGGGATGGACATGGACATTTAATTCAAATTTCCTTTTCAATTATAGGGTTTCTCTTGATCGTCAAACATTCTCTTGGTAATAAAGTATTTTGAGCTCTAAACCTTTATTGTGCTGTCTGATGAACTGAAGCCGTTAGTATGTATGTAACGTCGTTAACACCTGAGCTAAACCGTTAAAACGGCAAACCTCCACACAGTAAGTCAAATACGGTAAAACCAGTGAACAGCAGAGACTATGGGGGATTTCTCATGCAGAACCTGCTTTGCTCTGCATAACACTGAGATATATCTTGACAGTTTAGTGTGCACATGTTTAATGTAGGATTTCCAGTTCACTTTTTCATCTAAAGGAATTTGATCTCAAATTCCTTTTCAACTTCAACCCCAGCCCCAGTACAGCTTTATCTATATCTATATGTTTGTATTCTTACAACAGTTTCCAAATAGCATAATTACTACCAGAAAATCCAAAGTCGGCTCCAAACCTTAGTTCTTTTATATCAGGTCTTAAAACTCTTTTGCATGCCACTCTCCTGCATATGTACATGGACAGTGGTGGTGATGAGGACGGTGTTGAGTATGATGATGGTGATGATGATGATCATTATTTTCCCATTGACCTCTGTTTGTATCATAGGGACCTCACTGTATATATCCCATTGTCTGTTTCTCTTAATTTTAGCTTGCTTTGTTTCTTATTAACTATTTTAATTCTTTTAAGTTTTTAATTTGCTGTAATGCTTTTAATGTTTTCTTTAAAGTACTTTGAGTTGTTTTGTACATGAAATGTGCTATTCAAATCAGAGTCAGAAAGGCTTTATCACCAGGTAAAGGAAATTCACAGTACAGGGAACATGTTGTGGTGTCATGTCCAAACAAAGCAAAAACAAACAGACAAACAAACAAATATACAAATGTTTTAAATATGTGAAGTAGACTAAATAAGTAAAAAAAAACTATTCTGGTGGTGTGAGATTGTGGTCCTGATGGAGCGGTACCTTTTGCCAGAGGGGAGGGACTGAAAAAGTCTCTGTCCAGGATGAGAGGGATCGGCTGCAGTCCTGGCTGCACTTCTACGGGTCCTGGAGATGTCCAGTCCTTGGACAGATGGGAGGTTGTAGCCGACAACCTTCTCAGCAGAGTGGATGACGCCCTGCAGCTTCCCTCACCTCTTTACTAAACTTGTGCTTATCTGGCTATCCCACATCAGAACCCAGCCTTCTTCTCTGCCGTTAGCTGTCTGAGTTCAGCTGTGAACCAGGGTTTCTCATCATTATACACAATACATTTATAACCTGGACGGCAATCAACCCAGACTGGAATCAAAGGAAGCTCCAAAGAAGACAACTAGGCAAGGCACAGGTGACAACCATTTCAGTCATTGCTATACTTTAAGTTTCTCCGTTAATTCCGGGTCTATTTGGCTGTGGAATTTAATTGACTAAATCTACAGCAGGAGATGACAAATTTGGAAGGTTTTCAAATAAAACAAAAGCAAAGCCTACTATTGGTTGGCTCTCATTCACATTTGTTTGCTTTTTGCCCCCAAAGCCCTCTGCAAGAAAAGCATTGATCTCATCATGCTAGCATAGAATGATACTGATACTAGCCTTGGTATCGATACTGTCTATATATAACTTATTCACCATGCCCAACTTTATCAGGACGAAGTCGAACCTGTACTGATTCTGATCATTTTTTTTGTTTGTTTACTTGTTTTATTGGAAAGCAAGTTCAATATTTCAGTGTCTTTCCACAACGAGGGAAATGTGTAAATTATGAAGCATGACTGTAGTCCTAGGTTGAAAACTAAAGAATAAGTGTTTAAGACCAGAAAACAATTAGAAATCATGAGATTAAAAATACATTTTCCGGAGAAGTTGGACTCAGGATATGAGTCACTAGATGTGCAGATTTATTAAAGTTTGCTATGACATGGGATGAATCTGTTTCAGCCTTATTTTTAATACCCAGCAGTGGTTCTAGCTTGAGAGGCCTCTGAGGAGCGAAGTTGCATCTGAGAATAAACTTCGAACTCCGTGCTTGGTCTTTTACCACGGGCACTTTGCCAACCCTCTTATGTCTAATGTTGAAGTTGGAACATGGTAGGCGAAGGGTAAAGGATTCCAGGAAGAATGGAAACAAGTTGAGTTAGAGTCTTCATGATTCTCCCACTCAGCACTCAAGTAGAACTATGGTAAGTGGGTGTTTTTCTCTGAAAAAGAAAGAGATAGAAAGACATCCACCCGGAGAAGTGCGAAGGGGGGCCAGCAGACTGTGTGAGGCAGGGGGAAGAAAGGGAGCGGAGGTAAAGGGATAATTTGATGTTTTAGACGGCATGCGGAGAGGAAAGAAAAGTTTACATGTGGAGGATATATTACATGCAGTTTCATTAGTGTGTAATGGTGCTGAAAGACTGCGTCCTGTGCTGTTGACCGTGATGCTGGAAGGAGTTGAATTAAACTGTTCCCTGTCAAGCAGCGCTAGTCACACACTGAGCTATCAAAGACAAACACACCACATGCAACTTCCTTTATAGAGCCCTTTCGCTACACGTCAAGGCAAGGCGTTGTTCTGGTTTACTCATGGTGGGTGAGCTCAGTACGAGATGAACTCGGTCATGATGACGTTTGGTAATTACCTCTATGGAGAGCACAATTTACACACAGCTCTGTGCAAGCTCAGGTAATTGGGTGGCAAATTACTAGCTCGGTGAGAGTGTGATAATTGCTACATAACTGAAAAAAAAGAAAACGTGGTAACACATACCTGTGAAATGCCAAGAATTTGACAAACCTTTATCAGAGATGAGAGATCATAATCTTAAAATCCCACAGGGGGAAAACTGCGGGGGTCCTGTCCCCCTTTTAAGTTTAGAAGGTCTGGCAACCACGAAAAAACCGACACTTTGATGTGTTCAAGATATATAAAAGTCTGATAATTAAAGTCTGCATGAAATTAAAATTGATATTTAATTAGGGCTGCAAAGTTAACATTAGTTAATTAGTGAACGCAGGTCCCTCTTTATGGTCATTTTAAAACGGGATGTAAGTGAATCCACAGTCCCTTTGAGATCATGTTTAAGTTTTCTGCAAAGTACAACACAAAACAGGAAGAAGTAATGCTTGCTGTCTGTTTTGTTTAGGAGGCTTCCTAACTGAAAGGAACTGCTGAGGAGCATGTAGACAGCGGCTATGGTAATGCTTTATTTTTATTTATTTATTTTCATTGGTTTATTTAAGGCTGCATGGTGGTGTGGTGGTTAGCACCGCAGCCTCACCTCAGTGGTTCAAGCCTCGTCTGGGGTGGAGGTTTGAAGAGTGGCCTTTCCATGTGGAGCTTGCATGTTCTCCTTGTGTATGCGTGGGCTCTCTCCGGGTACTCCGGCTTCCTCCCACCATCCAAAAGACATGCATGTTAGGTTAACTGGTCACCCTAAATTCCCCCTAGAGGCGTGAATGGTTGTTTGTCTCTGTGTTGGCCCTACGATGGACTGGCAGCCTGTCCAGGGTGTATCCTGCCTCTCACCTGTTAATTTTTGGGCTCCAGCTTCCCTGCAAGCCTGAATTGCTTGCAGTGGTACAGAAAATGAATGAATAAATGTTTTATATGACAGAGATATTGTACATTAATAGACATTACTGTAAATGTACCAGAGTTAGCCAAATGGCTATTTTACATCCGCATTCCCTGGTGGAGATTAAAAGATAAATAATAAAATAAATGAAAATAAAAGAACATACTAAGGAAAGGTGTTTCAATGCTTCCTTTAAGAACTCAGTTAGACCATCTGAGATCATTCTGGCCCACAGTTCCAAACCCACAGCTGCAACTTTTGAAGCTATGCTGGATTCTGTTTTTCCATGTGACTAAATGTGATTTAATATGGATGAATATGAGGACAAGGACTTGAGTGTGAGTACTTTGTGATAATAAAACTGTAATTTGGTGCTTTTTCCTTTCTTAATGACAAACATTGATAATTAAATAATATTTTACATCTTTACCAATGAATATGATACATCTGAATGATAATGTGATAAAACTGCATCAGATGGTCTACAGCACTTTCTGTAGAATATTTATTGAACATCTGTAGTTTCAGGGCTACAAACCCCGTTCACGGCTCAGTTTAAGTGTGGGCAGATTCTCATTGCAACGTAGTTGTCAACACAGTCCCAAAATACAGCTCATTCCTTATGTTTTTCGCTCACACACACCCCTGATTCAGTAACATGCATGAGATTCACAGTGACGCTGTTACATACTTGTTGCTGCTGTTGTTGTTGATCGTGCTTTTCTGAGTTTGTTTTCTTATAGGTGCTCCTGGTGATTCTCTGCTTTCTTTTTGCAGAGGCTACAAGATGGTTTCTGTCAAGTTTCTTTACAGGTGTAGCAGCTGTTTTTTTGTTTGTGTGTTGTTTTGTTTTGATTGTATTCTTTTGTTTTCTATTTTTTTGTATCTTTTTTTCTTTTCTTCCCTTTCTCCATCTGTTCTCCTCACTCCCCTCCCTCCTTTGCGCCCCCCATCAGGTCCCACATTAACATGTAATTCAGTAATAACCCAATTAGAAAATAAAGAAAAACACTCAAGTGTCAAGTAGAGCCTATCTGCACAAAGCTTTATTACCTTTAATGCTATTAAGCTCCCCCTTGATAAAAACAAACTTGTTCGGCTCAACACGGCAACCAGACCATCATCCTGGTTGCTATGATGCTGGACAGGATAAGGTTTTAAAAATAAATTAAAAACAGTCCCTCCACTTTTCTCCTACCACCTTTTCTTGACCATATCACATTTCCCAGCAAGGTCAAGAAAGAGCTTAGGAAAAGATGATGTTTTTTTACTGTGTGACTGAACCCAGCAAGTGTCACTTTCTGCTGCTGTCACTATTTCAGTCAGCTGCAACTACAAGCGATGCAGGCTACATGCTGCATGCTGTTAGCTAACACTGGTGTTCCAGTCACTTGATCTTTTATGACTGGAATATTTTCATAAATATTGCTTCGTAACCAAGATGTGTATTCATGGTAGTTTGCATCTAAATTTATTTTAGTACCTAAAATGAGACAACATCCTAACTTGCATCATAAAGACCTTCATTTCCATGTCTGAGACACTGAACATGGCGGACGGCCAGAGCTTTTCTATATGAAGTTAGGATTATTTTATATTGGTTGCAGGTATGTGAATAGACAGAGAGAGAGAAAGAGAAAGAGAGAAGGAATCAAATCCATACATTGTTTCCTTAAATTTCCACCAAATCAAACTTATTTAAAATGACCTGAGGACATTGTAAATTATAGAAGCCAAGGGACACGCTGATCAATGCAGGTTTTAAGAGCTGTAAGTCCACATATACAGTATATTGATTTAGCTGCATGGCTGTGCACGAAATTCACTGTTACCACAGCCATTTTTTTAATGCCAGGGTCTTAAACCTTCCAGTTATTTCCCTCGTTTTACTTTTAACTAAGGTAACTGAGGACGCAGAAAGATGAGTCGAGTGTCTATTGATCAAAATAGGATTTATGTTCATGGCCTGGGAAGATTTAACTGGAAGGGTTGAGAGGAAATCAAGCTGCTGCTCCTTCAGTTCATAAAGTGCACGCAAACTGAGACCAGCATTATCTGGTCTCTGCTTGACTCTGCAGTTAATAAGTGAACTGAGACTGCAGAGCTTGATGAGACCTTAGAAATTCAAATGCTAAAAAAGACAGGCGGCAAAATGAGATTTACATGAAATGACCTAAATAAGTAACTACATGCTTCTAAAAGTAAATGTGCTGGTTTTTCCTCAGGATAAATGGAGGCCAATCACTACCATAGCCAAGTTTATTTTTGCAAAATACCTTGCAAAATGTTGGGATACATTTCAACCAGACCTGTACTGTTTAGGCTTTTAACCTAAATACATCTAGATCAATGCACACTCACACAAAAGAGGTGGATTTTGCAGCATCTGACCAATCGCAGACATGGAGAAACCCCGCAGAGCAGCCTACTTTACCATGGAGGAGCAGACAATTGTTCTTTAGAAATATGAAGAATGTAAACACATCAACACGTCAATGCCAAACACAACACTGTTGCTGCAGCAGCAGTCAGGAAGTAATGCTGGTAGAAAATAACCGACTCTGTTAATGTGTAAATTTATGAGATTATACAATTTTAAGTCATGGGACAAAGGGTGTCAGAAACATGTTAAAGGGGTAGTGCACCCTAAAATGTGTTTTTTGAGCTGTAATTTTTTCCATTTCTTTAAAAAACTGGATTTTGTGGGTAAAAAATGACTCATAATGTCCTCTACAGGGTAAAACCAGGTTTTGTTTTTTATGATGTTGAGCCGCACTGGTGTTTCTCTGCATCACGAAAAATTTTTAAAGCCCCATAGCCCCTCCCTCCAGATGCAAACAGATGGGTCCTCACATTGCAGGCATAACAAAACCACACCCACCAACGCAGTGTAGATTTGCTAGTTTCAGACTTCTATTCTTTCACAGAGTTTCTGATTAAATATTCCTGCAATGCGACAGATTTGTGCTTTTGAGGGGTGTAAAAGTAACACCGGACTTTATTCTTTACCTGCTGATCCTCATCTGGTGACAGACAGCAGCTCAAATCGTAGCAGCGGCAACTTACAGCGGTACTTCCTGCAGCTGCCACAACCTGCTGTGAGTCTCCACAGCTTTCCACAGCTTTCCAGAGCTGCTGACAGGTCAGCGTAACAGCACTAACGGCTCAGACTGATACGGTTCAGAGTCACCTGGTTCATGTGCAGCTGAGGAGATTCAGAAGGGAAAAAGTCTTCCACCTCAAAGACCATTCTGTGGCATAGGTGCTTTGTTAATCTCGCTTTCCATCTTGTTAGTGGCTGCTAGTGATGTGCCATGCGCTAAAGAACCGGCTCTGAGAGCCAATGCTTTGTAATGAATCAGAAGAGCTGGCTCCCAGTTTTTTTTCCTTTTGCTGGGTGCTTAACTCTCAGTGCTCAGCCCCAGCTCTGCCCATGGCACTGCTTTGTTTGGACTGTCCCGCATTGACATGTGAGGATGTAGGATCATACCATTATGTAAAACCAGAAAAGGGGGGATAGACAGCGCTACACTGCAAGTGAGACAGCAGACAGTCATGAGGAGAGTACATGAGTGTATGCATCTTGTCATCAAACCTACTCACAGAGAGGGTTAACCTGATCAGCCCATCCAAGATGAGACATCTTATTTTTATGAATGCCAGCCTGCACTGAGGACATTGATGCTGCTTTGAGTTTGGTTCTCAGTCTGTTTCCTTTTCTGTTTCTGTTTTGCTTTTTTGTTGTTTTTTTTTGTTTGTTGGTTGGTTTTTTTTGTTCATTTGTGCAATATAAGATGTTAGTTGAAATATTAAACAAAAGTAAGTGTTTTGTATTAGAATAAATGCACAAAAAGAGGCAAATACAACTTACCCTACCCTTGCAGTTTAAGGCATTTTTTAAAATTTGGCAGTGGGTGGAGTTACGCAAAAAGTAGGGGGTGTAGTCACACTTTAAAGAGGTACCTTGTTTGTTTAAAACTGATGCAAAGGGCTATTGACCAGGTTCTAATGTGTAAATTGTTAGAAGTTAAAATGTGTTGCATTTTTTCTTTGACTACATTTATATCTCTACTCTCTACTCTAACCTCTGTTGGTCATTAAACACAGTGCAAGTCACTTTTGATTTGTTTTTTTGTTGTGCTTTTTCAGACCTGAAGGCTCTGTCCTTTTTTATATATATAAATAGCCCATGTTCCTTCTATACAAACACCCACATTTTTTTAAGCCTTGGCTGTCAAATAGAAAATAAAACCAGTGGCTTTATATTTCAAACAGAGAAATTGGTGGAGGCTCTGGCTTTCTGTACAATTATCTTATGTGTTGTGTCACTAGGAGAACAACTTGACTTTAATTCTCCACCTTTTCACAAAAAGTTGTTTGGACATCATTTAAAACTGGCATTTTTCCAGTTCAGTAATGGTCTATAAATGCAAAGCATTGAGCAGTGCTGTAAACTGTAAAAGGAAATTAATTATTAAATGCTTAATTAGAGCAACCCTCTAAAACAAGGCTCAATTATAATAACAAATGTAATGAAGCATTTTCTTCTGTACAAACACTGGACAATAAACTGAAGCTCAGGAGAGTTTTGGGGTTGTTAAATAAGGAGGAAAATATCAAATCTGAAGCAGGAAGATGAGTGTGAACGAGAGAAAGGATGGAGACAAAGAGGAAGACAGAATCTCATTAATGTTCTGAGAAGTCTGTGGCTATTCCTTCCTTTTTATTACTCTTTCATCGCCTCCTTCCTGACTTCTTGATGTCTTTCTCCTGCACTTCTTAATGCTGCAGAGCATGGTGAGATGGGTATTATTTATTTATGGTCATGCATTGTCTGTGCGTGGGCTTAAGTAATATTCATCTGAGCTGTGCCACTATAATACAAAGCCTCATTCCTTCTCATATGTAAGGGATGAAACATGAGCACTGAAGCTGTTACGGTCCCTGAGTATGAATACTCCCAATTCCAAGTCAAGAGCGTGAGGGGGAGAAGCGCTTCATACAGCTCAGTCTGCTTTTTTAGAATCTACAAAGAAGATTAACTCTGTCTAACGGCTCTTGTTTCTCCTTTACTCCATTCTGTGGGATCTGTATACCTATTCTCTTTATTTATTTTCTCATTTCTGCTCATGTATGCTCCTTTGCTCCAGTCCAGCGCTGCAGGACAGGCTGTTGTTGTAAAGGTGGTGGTGCAGTGGTGCAGAAGTGCTTTTTTCCAACTGGGAAAAGAATCTCCTGTTAATTCTGGCTGGTGTTTTCACACTTTCTCAAAGCAGATTTAATGGCTCATCACATTGTTTTAAAATGTGTCAAGGTTTTTTGTTTTGTTTTTTTTACTACTGCAGCATTTTTCCGCCTATAATATATTTCCAATCTAACTTCAAGCTCTCTGGTTATGACAAAGGACGTGCATACAAGTGGAACATAAACTTAATATTATAATAAGGAAAAAAGGGAAAAGTCCCCATCATTAATTGGAGAATGGTGGAAGCAGCTGGACTGAGCTTCTTCTAAAGGGTTTGTGGCTTTCCTTTCAGGGTAGGATGAAAAGTTTAGCCGTCTGGGAGGGGCTCCGAATAGATTTGCTGCATCTTTGCATTTAAAGAGGCCAGAGAGAGTTCAGACATCTGGTCAAGATGCTTTCTGGATGCCTCCCAAGTAAAGTGAGGTGTTTTGGAAATTACCCAACAGGAGGAGTACTTGAGGCCGAAGGTGTTACAGAACTGTGCAGAAGTCTTACACCTGCTCTCATTTCTTCATATATATTCCCACATAAGTGGAAACAGATTGCTCTGCAAATACATAAGAATAATAAGAATATTATAAAGTTTATCAAGAATACCTCTGAGCATGAAAGTGAATATTTGCTATGAGCACCTGTATTCTTTAACACAACCTTCTATTACAAGCTTTCTTGTAATTTCTTTCAGTAGTCTTCAGGAATAGTTCTCCCAGATTCTTCATGGATTTTCCAAAGTTCTTCTTCCCTTTGTTCTGTTCTCCATCCAGATGATCCCACACTAAGGGTCCAGGCTCTGGGAAGGTTTCATCCCTCCATCAAACCTTCTTGTCATAGATTTTCTTGGGTCACTTGGCATAAATCAGCTTTTTCTCCCTGTTTTCCTTCCTTAAGAATATCTCCTTGAAAGCCACCCTGAGACCATTTGAGATGACGCTTTACTGAAGAGTAGATGGATCAACTGAAGGTCCAGATGCAGCTCTAAAGTTCTATATGAGGTTTTCTGTTTTGTTTTGTTTTGTTCTTTCTGTTCCTGAAGGGCATCACATCCAGATACCATACATCTATAGGTAAACACTTCTTTTGTACCCTATTTGTCCAGTTGCCTCCATTTTAAGGTCATGGTTCAGTGAATAGTTCTTTGGAAATCAAGTTTTATTCCTGTCATTCTGTCTTTGATTGTTTCTACAGCTGAATGATGAATAAGCTAGTATTAAAGTCAAACTCAATGTCAGCTTTGTTGTCAATTTCTTCACGTGTACAAGACATAAAAGGAATTGAAATTACGTTGCCCACTGTCCCATGGTTAAAAACAAAAAGTGCACAGGCACAACAAATATCTGTCATGGGTAGTAGTGCGAAGGCAGTCAGTAAGAGCAGCAGAGGTGTGCAAAGTGGCACAGTGTAAGATAGTTGTTCATTAAGTAAATGTATTAAATAATTAATTAATAATTAAATAATTAAATTTAAAAATAAAATAGAAAGTGGCTTTTGCCACAGAAACCTATGAAGCTGTAGCTGTAGTTATGCTAGGCTATGCTATAGGCTGTACTCACAGCTGACATGTAACATGAAAAATTCCTTTTAAAAAGTAGAAATTCTGTGAAGAAAAAAAAATTGTGGTAAATGTGGATAATTATCTGCTTAAATCTATTTAAAGTTGTACTTTTAGTCCACCTTTTACATATTTTCATCATTAAGCCCAGACTGGTGTTTTCTCCCAAAAAATTAGGATCTGAAAGCTTGTCAGCGGTACCACATAGTTAGGAGCTTGAAATCTGTTTTTAAAGTAAAGCCAGATGAGTGGGCATGAGAGAAGAGCACAGCAAGGAAAACTAAACTTGAAAAACTCTCAGACACGGAAGCACAGCCTCACAAGCGAGAGCAGGAGCTTCTTTTTGGAATTAGACAGCAGTGTCTGTCGCTCTAATTTCCCTCTCTCCTCCTGCTTCCATCTTTATCCCTGTTTCTGCCGAGCTAAGCCTAATGATGTCCCTTGTGTCAAGTGCTGGTTAACTGCTCGTCATCAACACACACGGGCACATAGACACAGATGCCGGAGCACCACCATGCTTACACACAACACACACTCTTACATTTCTGGCCAGCAGCTGGCAGCTTTGCCAACTGTGTCCCCCTGACTTGAAGGAGATATGGGGAGCAGATGTGACTCTATTCTGCCTGACAGGTCTGGGAGAAGAAAACAAGAGCCAGCAGACTGTCGAGGGGGATGGGATGGGTAGAAGTGGCAAAACAAGAGCCTGTTTCCACCTTTTTACTGCATAGAAACATCCAGCAGATTTATTTTTGCTTGCCATGGCCACAGTCACATCTTCTCTCTACACAAAGCACCCTTAGCAGGTTGCATCCCATTACCCTAGAAATGCCTCTTCTTTCCCTTCGCTGCATCCCCCTCTCTCCTTTCTGATGGTGTGCCCCTGCCAAACACAGTAAGCTGCTTCATTATCTTCTTTGCAGCTCTGTTGGCGGAAACGTGGGACTAGCTTTTTAGAAACCATCTTGGCTGCCACGCCCAGCTACGTACTAAGCTGACATCTGCAGCAATGAGGAGCAAGATTAACATTCCTCTAAATCCCAGAGGTTAACAAAGATTAACTTAAGAATTCCCAGTGTTTTTGTTTTTTTTTTGTTTTGTTTTGTTTTGTTTTGTTTTGTTTTTTTGTTTTGTTTTGTTTTGTTTTTTTGTTTTTTTTTCAGTTTATAGCCCCAATTCCAAATAAATTGGGATGTTGTGTAAAATAAAATACCTGTAAAAGCATTCATTAATGTCGGTTTACTTAATATGGATTCTGTTAGTTACATTTTAACAGCAAAGTGTCTTAAGGCCCATTTTGCTCGACGCAGAGAAAGGAGACTTTTCTCTGTCTCCTACGTCGTTTGCGTCCATAGTTGATGTGTTTTCAGGGGCAATGTAGCTGCCATGTGATCAGCGAAGGGAACAAACCAGACAAGGTGAAGAGGAACAGGAGGAGAAGAAGTAGACGACAAGGAGGACAAATGTAGGGATGGCGAAAGCTTCTGAAGAAAGGCTGTGTGAGTGTATTGGCAACCTAAAAGACACATGGAAGAATGAAGGGCGGCGACATATGACACCGCTTAAAACAGACGTACATATTACGTACGTAAGGGAGCATAAATGGGCCTTTAAGGTTGACAATTTCAGCAATAAAGCATCATGATCCTTTGTCGTTCCCCACCCTCATTTAAAGATCCCACTTTAATGTGGGAGTCACACAGCAGCTCAACCCATGAAGACATGAGCCTGAAGATAAAAATGCCTCAATTTGAATTAAAGACGTGGCTTTCTATGCCCAGAGTCTAAATGCAATGCTCTGTGGAAGCTGCAACGTGAGGACACGAGTTTAGCTGAGCTACAATGATTTATAATGAATTATTCCCATGAGGCATGAAGCCCAATAGACACACTGTACATGTAAATGCTAAATGATCAAGCGAGGATCTCCCTTACCCCTTGTCATCATTCATCATATTCAGACATTCCACTGCATAAATGTGTGTGTGTGTGTGTGTGTGTGTGTGTGTGTGTGTGTGTGTGTGTGTGTGTGTGTGTGTGTGTGTGTGT
>JBAFTA010000019.1:6277997-6304392 GCA_036919975.1 Melanotaenia parkinsoni | reverse complement strand
CACCCCCTCCCCCCCCCCCTCCCCCCCCCCCGCCCCCCCCCCCCCCCCCCCCCTCCCCAAAAACAAATAATTTTCAAAAAAAGAAACACCAGCATCTATCTGGAAAGAAGAACTTGCAGTGGAAACGATGGATAATTAATTGTCACTGGGCCAAGACACCCAAAAGCCCAGCAGGACAGTTCTTTAAAACAAGATGGGACAGGAAGCAGCAGCGAACCAACCTGAGGGCTGCAAGGTCTCCAGCAGACCGTCGGTCTCCGGGCACTCAGTGACCGATAGCTGTGCCTGGAGGAAGGACAAAGCCCAAATCAACACCTTGTCTAAAAACGCTGGGAGAAACTTGAAACTTGTCATGCAAAGTCTACAAGAGAAGATATGCTCATGCAACTCAGTTTTTGGATAACTGTACAGGCATTTTTTAATTACAGTAAGCAAATAAAAAAAGTAACAGCAGCTCAGCTGTACAGAAAATATTGTCAGATTTGGCTTGGTTCATTTTAGCTAGAGTTGCATTAACACTATCCTAACATATTTTGTTAGTACACAAAAACAGTTATTTTGGTACATAAAATCCACTACTGTGTAATGTTGGAAGTTACTTTTTTCTTACTTTTGAGTCGATTCTTTTTGTTGCAATGACTAATAATATTTTAAGAAAGTGTTTTACCAGCAGGTTTATGTCAAAGGATAAACACACTACGAAATTAAACATTTAGGGTTAGGTTACCTTTACAGTGGAGTTCTCTAGGTTATAACCATCCTCTCCATTGCACTGCCATTACTCTGTACTAAAGTAGCCATCGCGCCAGCGTCATTCATGACAATGAGGCCTAGACCTGAATGGTGGTTTGAATTCAGTTAATTTTCAGACGCTATAAAAGCAATTCTCATTGACGATTACGACCACAGGTAAGAGGATTGAAAAAGTCTTATACATACCCAGGCATTCAATGCTTTACAACTCTATACACATTAGGAAGCTATCCAGGTTATTTTAGAGGTCTTACCTCTGGGTCCTTTTTAAAAAGTATAGAAAGAGAGAGAAAGAATAAGTTGTGCTCTTTTGATAATCAGTCAAGACATCATTTAGTATAGTTAAAGTCTTCAGACGTAAATACATTCATTTAGATTTAAAAAGCGGTTTTGAATGAGAAACAAAGGAAAACACCTACATCTGACTGCTGAAAGTTGTTTAAAAAAGGCCATTTCAGAATTTTACTAGGACAGGAAACAAATAAAGCAAGTTAAGTTTCATAAAAAACAAACTAAGCTTTATTGACAAACTGCTGCAAAACATCTTTTGGACAGATTTAGTAACCTATTTAGGCAAGCTTACACAAGTAGCATAATGCATTTTATGGAGAGGGTACAGATACTAGTGGCAGAATAAGTACAGTTAGGATGTTTTAAAATATGTACAAGAGTTTGGATTGAGCTGCAGGATCCCTTCTCTACAGTAAGAGAAGACCCATGTGGAGATTTTTGTCCCAATCCTTCTTTTGTGTACTTTGTGCATGCAGTTTATTATAGAATCAGATCACAAAATGAAGACCTGAACTGTTTTAGATTAACAGGCCATGTCTCAGCCAGATTCTCATTAAAGAAACATTTTGTCTTCAGTCTTAAATTGATATATTTTTTTTAACAAGTAAAACAAATTGAGGATATGAGGACAGTCCATCTCAACAGTGTCTATTGGGGCTATATTTCAAAACTCTAAGTTCAATCACAAATATTGCTGCCTAAGTCTACATGGACAATGTTTTAGAAACTATTTAAAAACAAACCATTATCAAGAATGAATTGCACCGATTCCATTAACATCGATTTAGCGTTATCTTATTTAAGATTTGTTTGTTCTTTTTGTCGCTATATTACATAATTAAAGTTTAAAAAGTTCTTTTATTCGGCTATATTAACAGAATTTTGAAATGTAGCCTAAATGGGAATCTGCAACTGACCCTCAACAGATTCTTTGTATTTAAAAACAATTAAAATAGATTCATTAGACAAATAGGTCATGAGCCTCTAATCCATTAGAACGTGTCCCAGACAGTTAAAAAAAAAATTAATGATCAACAATGCAAAAAGAGAAAAATACAGATCAAAACAAAGAAAAAATTCAAATGAAAATTTTTAAGAGGGGAGAAAGAAGTAGAAATAGAAAAAGGGGGAGGGGGCGACAGCTTTTCCTCTCTGGCCATCTACAAGCTGTCTAATGGGTGGTCGGTTGGTTGAGAGGCGTTACAAAGTAGGGGTCAGGGGAGGGTGTTCGTGGTCAAATCTCAAAAACCAGTTCTGATTTTCAGTTCCCAATTTGCTCTCTTGTATAAAGTCCAGTGTAAGAAAGAAAAAAAAAAAAGGAAAAAAAAGAAAGAAAAAGAAAAAACAAACCAAAGACAAAACGGACAATTACTTTTGTCAGGCTTCTTAAAGCGAGAGCTGCCGTGGTAGTGGGGCGGTTATCGGGGCGACACTAAGGGTGGCGAGTCCGCTTTAGTACTGCCGGTACGGGTGCTCCCGGTATGCCGTTTTGCCGCCCCTGGATGGGGGAAGGGTCTTCCCTGGAGTTGTCCGCTGGGTGCCGTTCCAGTCGTCTTGGCCTGGACAAACAAAATGGAACAATTCAACTTTGGTCTAAAACAGACTTTGTTTGAAACTCGGAGCTCGACAGCACTACTAGTGTTCAAAACCTCCATCCACGCTGCACCTGTAAAGCTACAACGTAAACCTGAATTTGGTTTGAATATTAACTTTTTAGTAATAAATTATGTTTTGTATAAATGGTGCCTAATTAATAAAGCAAATAAATTGTTTCTATTTTCTTTTTTATCATTCTGCAGCTTGATAAAGATCAGTCGAAATGTCAGTAGAGGGTAGGGGTATTTTCAAAGCTCAACATGCCTGGACAAAAAGGCTCAAGGGAAATTAATATTCGGCAGCAATTAAACCTTTTGCAACTGCCATCTAATAAATTTGAGTAAAGTGCTTTACAGCTGGTGTTATGTTTAATTTAGTCTATGTCAGAATATTCTGCTGTTTCCATGTTAAAGCTGGTATTATGACAGGACAGGGGGACACATCCTCCACCACAAACTTCAGCCTGTTTACCATCAGGGACTGAAATGATGATGGTGACTGACATTTCCTGTTATTTTATCTCAGTTCTGCTAGCTTCTCTCTTCATACCCCTCCCCTTTTTTCTATGACAAACAAATGACGACATGCACCATTAAAATATTCTCTTTAAAAGATTTATCATCAGGTTCAGTGTAAATAGTGTTACTTTTGGTTTAATCAAATGTATATGGAACAAGGTTGTATGTCAACTTTCCAATAAATGGAGTCAGATTACTTCTTAGTTTGGTTCAAACCACTTTGTTTCAGGTTCGATCTGAACCAAGCCGTTTTAATCCTGCCCTACTGGTGGAAATGGAATTAGTTCGATGAACTGATAGTTTGTAGTTAAGACTAATGATCACCTATGTCGACGCAACTTAAGCCGTTTAGTTGAAGCGTGTGTTAAAGTGGTTTAGGGGAATGAGTTTCCCTGCATATTTCTAATCATCTAAACCTGGATTAGTGCGTTTACGCCGCTGAGTTGGTCAATCACGTCAAACCGATATTTGAGAACTATATATAAATCAACCACTAAACTGAGCGCCATTGAGGCAGATTTATTCCATGCCAACAAACACCAACTATACAAATCGTAAACAATCTGACTTTCTACTATAAATGGTCATTTTTGCTCAGGCAATAAAAAGCCTTCTTACCATATGAGTCATATGACTCTGTGGTCTCTCCATGTCCGTAGTCATAATATTCTGGTTCTCTGGTGGTCCAAAATAGCAAAGAGAAAGAAGAGAGGAAAAAAAAAAAAAAAAAACACTTTAATCTTTGAAAAAAGGAAAAAAAAAACATCACAAAGCTGCTAACTGTAATGTCCAGGGAGATGATAATTGGCTTTCACAGATAAGATCAAAGCCTCGTTCTCTTGAGGGGAACATCTGAGTGTGATCAGGTCCTCCTAATAACACCACCATCCAAAACATGTAACACAAACTACTATCGGATGAACCTAAGCAGGATTGCTGTTATTCTCAAATCTTAGCTCAAGTGAAAGCAGAAACCAGGCGATGTTGCGAGAAGCAGGTAAAAAGCAAAGATTCACTTACGCCTGCGGCTGGCTGTAATAGCCGTCGTATGAGTCGTAGGCTGTGTCTGTGTAGCTCTCATCGTAGCCCTGGAGAGGAGCAGAAACAGAGCCAGAGTGAGATTTAAGGAGAGGCTTGTTCATGAATCATGAATGTCAAGATGTCCCCAAAGTGCTACACTTGTACTGATGCAGACATGCACCACCTCATATCTTCAGCTTCCAAAGTCAGATCCTGCCTATACTAGTCAGGTAAATCAAAGCTAGCAGAGGGTCTTACTCAGACCAAAATTAACAGTAAAATTCTCTAAAAATTTCATTTCACTTTATCCTGTAGGAGATTTGTATTTGTCTGCTTCTAGCATGCTAATTGTTGGGATAGGCTCCAGCTTCTCCACAACGCTGAACTGGACTAAGCGGTACTGAAAATGAATTAATCTCTTTGTATTGCACACTTACATATTCCTCATAGCCTTCAGCAGCTGCACCAGGGGTGTGCTGGTGAGCAGAGGGTGGTGCCATCCTCTGAGGTGGTCCACCAGCCAGGGGTCTAGCCCGGGGTGCCACAGCTCCCCTGCTGGGTGCTGCAGGGGGTCCTCCTCTGCTCGTTGGGGCACCTCTGACTGCACCACCTCTGCCTGGGCCACCTCGCGTCACTCCTCCTCTACCTGCACCCCCACGAGGAGGCATCCCCCTTCCCCTTAAAGAAAGAACAGATGTGCGTACATGGATGAACTGCTGAGTCTTACTTTTAGGGACAAAATTAAACAGATATTCATTTATTCAAACACGTTTTGTCTTGAAACTCATGTGCACACATCTCCATACCTGTGCTGTCCGGAAGGTGGGACTCCACGGCCTCTCCCCGGCATGCCCCCTCGGCCTCGGTGCTCCTGCCCTCCGTTCAGGTAGCTCATCTCCATGAACTGCTCTTGGCAGATGTCATCCATCATATCCTGCACACAGGAACAAGAATAGTGAGAGGATGAGAAACAAGAGCACAAAATCTAGAAGAGGTCTTTCCTAGAGAGGTCCCCCCTCCCCCCACCTAATCCAAATGAGTGGCTAACAGAGCAAGTGAAAGAAAATGTCTCAGTGACTCACAGTTAAAGAGAGGAGGGGGTGGGATGTGGGAGGCTGGAGGGCATCCATCCACACTCCCTGCCTTCCCTGTCTTTCCATCATGCACGACATGTAAATCTAATCCCTCTAGCACTTCCTCACGTCTGGTGCAATGGCATTAACGGCTACCTGATTTTATCCACAGACACAATAAGTTGCTGCAGGATTAGCGAAGCTGCCCGTCTGAGCAGCACAAATCCTGTAACGCAATCCACCGTCTTTCTTCTGGGAGCAATCGCTGGAGCTGCTCTGTGACCCAACCAATTCTTTTTCACATATCAGTCCCCCAGTCAGGAGCGGTGACAGGACTAATGATGGTGGAAAAAAAGGAAGAAAAAGGTGTCTACTCGGATAAGCAGCGCAGGCAGCAGCCTTTGATTTATCTGCAGCAAAAAGCAGTCAAACAGTCGTTTGACTGATTCCAAACTCATTTCAGGAGAAGAGTGCGTTGGCCTCAGCTCCTGCTGCATCTTTAACCATTACTGTGTAGAGATTAACTTTCTATAGAGAACTGAAAATCTCTCCACACGGTCGAAATGATCCATTTTAGCATCTACGTTGTTAGGCATGTAGCTATACTAACCTGAGCACAAATACAGGCAAATGTCTCCAACACATTATATCTTCCCATATTCTTAAAATGCAGCCCTGCTGCAAATGACTACAGCCTTTAATTGCAGCGATGGGTGCTGCAGAGGACAGCTTTTTCCCCCACTTTCTTTCTTTTTTACATAACAGAAATACCAGCGTCACAGCTGGTTCTCTGGTCCATTTATCTTTTAACTCTGATCCAAATGAGTCTCCCTTCTAAAGAAGCCTGTGCACTAATTTAAAAAATCCAAGATATATCACAACCCCTGGGCCTGCTGGCCTGGTTTGGGTGAAGCCGTTGTTAGAGCACACCAAGCCTCAGCCAGGTTTGACAGCAAAGCAGATTTAGACCTGGCTAAACTTTCACAGTATAGATTCATAATGTAGGCGTCGTCGGCTATGTCGGTGATTATGCCCACATGTCTGTCAGAGAGTCGTTCGTCTCCAGGCTGATTTCTGAGACATAGGTAAAAGGTGGACGGACATGTAGGCAAACTACAGGAGGGGGTGATGCTGACACAGTGAAAGCGACCTAATTCCTCCCTCTTAAGCTGATTGCTGTACGTGCCTGGACTGTGCCATCCAGTGCGTTTGCACCAGGAACATACCCACTCACTCTCCTCTGTCTGTCCTACTGGGCACCCTCCCAGAGCTTTGTCTAACCCTGAAAGGCATACCCTCAGTCAGTTATCGGAGAGCACAATCAGTCAGGTCTAAAACTTTTCCCTACTCAGAACTCAAAGACGTTCCTTACCTCGCTAATGAGAGAAGCCATGGAAGCCTTTTTAATTTTTAACACTTCAAAAGAACATTTTTTTTTATTCAAACAAGGGCACAAAGTGGTTTTAGTAGACTCCTCACCTCCCCTGTCTGCAAGACTAGATGAGAGAAATCACTCCATTTAGAGCTGACATGATTAGTCCATTACTTGATTAAAAAATTAATTACCAACTATATAAATATTAATCTCACATCACTTTTCAGTGAACTACTTGAAGCATAGCCCAGCTTCATCTTCCACCTCAGTTGTGATGATTTCTGAGTTTGTCTTATATTCAAGTCAGTCAGCCATTTTTAGGATTTAGAGTGCAAGTTTTCTAAATATATCTACTTGAGCTTCATTAAATCACATTTTTATAGACCACACAGATCATTTAGAAAAGACTGGGCTGGTTTGAAGTGTTTGAGAACAGCAATATCAAATAAAAATGGCCACATGGTAGCGTAAACTTACAGGAAACAGGAACTTTTTGACCTCCTCCATGGCGTGTGCCATGCGCAGGTAAGCGTCCGGCACGGGGGCGAACACCTCAATGAACACATGCAGCTCCATGGACAAGTGGGCATACTTGGGCTCGCCGCCTTTCCTCAGCTCCTCCTCCTGAAGGAAGGGCAACATGGGGTTAGTGAGCCAGAGGAAGCATGCAGCAAATGCAAAAATTTAATTATGCAAGAAGTAATCGCATTTAATCTGCCTCAGAAGGCATGGAGGAGAGGTGTGGTGTTTCCTTCCTCAAACAGACTGCTATATAACAGGTTTAGCAGGCTATCCTTAAGATTCCTGGAACAGATGTGCAGTGAATGGATGCCCTTGGCTTTATGTTAATGTTAACATCTGGGCTCCCTGCCTTTTATCCTTCTGAAGTGAAGCCCAGATGCTTTTTGCCTCATGTACCTTTCAAACAAGTGTGTAACGGGAGGAGTGTGTGTAGTACCTTGGCTTTGTCCCTCATAGATCCTTTGCCCAGCACAGAGATCTTGGCTCCAGTCTCCTCCTGCAGACGTTTGATTGTGTTGCCCTGAGGTCCTAAAATCTTCCCCACAAAATTGAACTAACAGAGAAAAACAAAGCAAAGCAAAATTAGCCTGACAACCAAAGCAGGCTCCAGTTTAAATAGCCAGAGAACTAAAGGAGCGCTCGCTGGCAGGGGTCTTGTCGCACATACTGCAACCTTAAGTGGTAGATTTACCAGACAAAGTCGATATCAGCCTCAGAGGGTTGTAATGCCGTCAGCTGCTATTCGCTACAGTCTTCTATGCAACTGAACCAGAGCCCACTCGTAACATAAAGCTGGGATCTTGTTCCCTCAACCTTTCAACAAAGTAAGAATCATGTCTTACAATTAGCTGTCACTGTCAGCTACGTTTAGCAAAAAGCTGCACTTAAGCAGTTCTTCCCCGGGGGTTGTAAAAGTGGCTTCTACAATCTGAAACACAAATTAGCATCGTCATCCCTGACACTGTTGTGGCATGTACAGACTGAAACCAAGTCAGGAAGATCAGACGGCTGTCAGAGCCCCAGAGAGCGCTCTCATTTATCACATTGATCCTGCTTGTTGTAGGAAGGATCTATAAGTCTAATTCTTACTAATAAAGTCAAGCAGATTACATCCACTTTTGACACAACAGCCCGCCTGAGCAGAAATGTGCAACTTAAGCAAACACATTATACGGTACAGAATTTCTGCATCACGCAGCTGGTGATCTGTTTTCCAATTTCCACAGGGCAGATCATCAAAAGCATCCTTAATCAGAGGCGCTTACCCCTAAAAGAAATATGAAATGCAGCTGGATGAATGCTCACGAGGTCACATAATGAAGCCAAGTTAAGCTTCCCTTTAAACGAAAGCAGAGAGAGAAATATACAGCCATCCCAATTACAGCTAAATTAACATTTTGGTCTATTTGGTGATATTTTAAAACATGTCAGTATAGGCTGTAATTATAGTCTGGAGCTTAGAGATCAAGAGTTGAGAGGAGTAATTTGAGACTCCCAGGTAACCCATGGCTTTGTGTAATTGAAACACAGCAGCAGGGTAAAATTAAATCAAGGGGAGTTAGAAGAAAAAGAAGAAAGAAAGGAAAGCAGGGCAACGAAGGCTCACCTTTGGGTACTGTTTGACAGGTATGAGCACTCGCTCCTTAAGTTTGATGTTCTTTGTTGTGAAAAGGTCCAGGTAGGTCTCTGCCTCCTTTTTAGTCTCTCCTTTCTGGAATCTATCGATTTCTAGAAGACAAGAGGTTTAAAAAAAAAAAAAAAGTCAGTTTTGATTGGGGGAAAAAAAAAGAAGCCAATTTTAACATCTTAAACCATCACAAAAAAAGTTCAAAGTTTGGAAAAAAAAATCTGCTGCAGTTCACAAGCTAAATTAACCAACTTTGGGATTAAGAAAGCCATCTGAACGTTTTGGCTAAAAAATAAAAAAAAAGCTAACTATTTCAGGTGTCTGAACACAACATGGCATTAACTCATCTTAAAGTCAAAGTCTACTAATCCATTAAAAAATTACTTAAATATTGTGTACATTCAATAAAAGGAAATATTGCATTTCTCTGTCATAAAAAGCAGAATATCTGGCTTTTCTGCTGCTGATCTCCAAACAAAATGATCACACTTATAAACAAAAAAAAAAAAAGACTAATCCATTATCAAAATACCATTAACAACTGTTTTCATACAGTTTGTAACAGCATTCTGAGAGATGTTTGCCATTTGCCCCACATCTACACCATGCAGCACAGCCGTGGCAGCGTTTTCACCCCTCAAACCACCACCTCTCTCCTGGCCATGACATCTCCTGAGTCTGGATGTGCAAACACGTCAGCTTCACCACAGTCTACCAGCTGCAGATCCAAGGGAAGCTTCGGTAGACGTTTCACCCAGACCAACTCGCAGCACATCCTGACACACTTTGTCATATTTGCAATTCCAGACATGTAGCCTAGATTTTTGCATATCACGTAAGACAACCACGCCAACTAAAATTATCAGCCAGTTTTCCTGAGATGCTGGTGGGGAACAGAAAAATACAGACTGGGCTTTGAGGAGAGGTTCACAACCACACAAGCAACAGCAGACAAAAGTAAGTCACTTCAGTTTGTCTATGATGATGTTTATTTTTTTCATTTAAATACCCGTGTACAGATACAGTAATAACTCCATTATTAAAAGACTCATACATTATTTTACATATAAAGCCAAATTATTTAACATATTAAATGTGTAATAAAAGAAGATTGCAAACAGGTGAGACATAAACACGGGTTTTGTTTCTTTTGCCTCCAGCACAGCTACAACTGAAGACCCGGATCTACCACAGCTGTAACCGCCCTCACCAGCCCGGAAAGAGCACTCACGCGACGGGAGACACCGGGGCTTCAGGCTCCCCGAAACCGTTATCATTAGGCCGCCTCTCTAGCTTTCGAAGAGAAATGTGACCCTGGGTTTTAATGCGGTCAGCTGCGCACATTTTTCAACGTAACTGTCAAAGCAAAATCTAAGACGCCGAGAACAAACGCTCCGTCCAGAAAAAAACATTAAAATTTTTAACTTAAAACTCTGCACGAGCACCACCACCACCCCCCGCCCCCCTCCATAGTATGCGCGGCATCAGCGGCGACGTGTCGCAGCTGCGCGAGTGGAAGCGGAAATTATCTAGCAGTAAAGTGTGTCTCCCTCTGTGAGGCCGTTGAAGCTGAAAGCTGTTTACTGTTTCAGACACCATTCATTAACTATCATTTAACTAACTCCCACATGTATTACGCGCGCCATGTTTTGATTACTAGGCTGCGAGGTGGACCTGAAGTCAGTACTGCGGTCACGGGCCCGAGACAGTTCGCGTCCCGACTGCAAGCACATGGCGCTGAATGCGTCCAGGTGTGCTTTTCTATTTTCAGCATATTAGCTTTCACCCCATACTGTTTGTGTACTCGGTTTGACTCAAGGCGTAAACAACCCCGTGGGGGAAAAAAATCCACAATTTAACAGCCCTTTACCTGCGTTTAAAAGTTTCATGGCGTGGGTGAATGATGAGTCCAGGCTGTCCTTCTCCGCCAGAAGCTCGGGGAGATATTTATCGTCGTTCTCCATCTTGTTGAATTCAAAGCGATAGGAAGAGATGGGGGGAAGTCAGTATCGATGCAACAAGAAAAGCGTTAAAACTCCAATAATGGCAGAAGGGGATAAAAAGAAAAAGTAGTCCGGTTATGTAATTATAGAGTGCGGCGTATCTCCTGTGCAGACGGTACTTTGCATGTGGCTACCGGCCGTTTTCTGGGTCGGACGGGTCCGAAAAATGTGCCTCGTTGTGTTGTCCTATCCGACTTGCCCCCTCTGTTCAGCAGCGGCGGCTGGTTGGAAATGGGAGAACAAAAGCGACGAGAGAGTAGAAGAGAGATACGACTCTAACAGACGGAAATGAGCTCAGAAGGACGTAGTTGTCCGGATTGACACCGCCTACTGCGCGCCTGTGTGTACGCCTCTAATCTCCACAACCCCATTTTACGCTGGTTTGAAACAGTTGTAATACAAATATCCACAAATATCCAAAAACTCCTCTACTACTTTATTCACTTTCAGGGAAATTCATAACAAAACGGTCTCTAATATTTCTATTTATGAAAAACTTAAAAAGCTAAAATATGAATGACCATTTGGCAATACAACGGCACTTTAAGGCATTTTCTTCGATGTTTAACAGGGATTTTGTGGAGTGGAGGTTACAAATAATGTATTTAATTTGTATATAGCCTATCATTGCAATGATTATTAAATAAAAAACAACCTAACAGTGCTCGTACAGATTTGTTTTGAAATATTTGGATGCCATTATCATATACAGTTTGTATAGAGCATAATATGTATTGAACTGCCATGTACTGCTATATGAGACCTTTTCACACTAACTGTGATTAATTAGTGAACAAAAATCCGGTTAAATCAAGCTGCCCTGAATGAGTGGGGCTCTCATATGAGGCTCTCTATTGCCCCTTAGTGGTAGTCCTCACTAAGAAAGCTAAGTGACTTAGTGAGCAGAAACCAATACTTACTCTAATCATCCGTTTTCCTCTCACTGGTGTATTGATTTAAAAATGCTTACATGTGAGTGAGACGCGTAGTAAGGAGAATGTCTGGTAGACACATCTCAAGGATTGATTTCTCCCACTCAGCCAGTGGTTATGAACCTGCAGTGCTATTCAGTGAAGCACAAGGGGGTCAAAAGTTAGAGCTGGCCTGTGCATACAAAGCAAGAGAAGACAATGTGCTCTATGTTTAATGTACACAGAAGTGTGCATTGTATGTGGCCGGATTTTCTTTGAGCAAACAGCAAAAAAAAAAAAAAAAAAAAAGCTGCTGGTGATTTGTCAGTCCACCACTGGAGTGAAAACTATTACAATCGACCGCAGGTGTACCCAGGCATGCATCTGCTCAAAACAAACGAAAGCAAAAGTTGTCTGCAATAAACACTTATGGGAGGCCAAAGACCCACTCTAACTATGAGCGCTCAGTTTGATCTATCTCCGACCATTACAGTGTTATTAGTGTTGGGGGTTGCAAGGTTGTTCTGACTCCTCTTGTCATTGACAGAATGAATAGCCTGTGAGCTGAATTTCAATTGGCTCATAAAAGGAAGACTTACTTCTCTTGGCAGGTGGAGGAGTTCCAATCTGGTAGCTTGCTCATTTGCCTTCTGCTTATGTGGGTCTCCCCTTATCCCCTAACATACAGGACCACAGTCTGGGGTAAACAGGGGCAGATGGAGGGAGGTAAACACTGGGGTTAGGCTAATATAAGCTGCCACTATCCCAGATCTTTGCATATGACAATTATTCATGCCCTACAGGTTTAAAAGAAAAAAGAAAGAAAGAAAGAAAGAAAATGCAAGGATTCAGTGCTCCCCCTGTGTTTCATCCTTGTTAGAACAGGGGAGCCAGCATTTAGAGCATCATGGAAGTGTGAAACTCTACTAAAAGTCAAACTAATGAAATTTACAGCAGCTCCTTATGGCAGGTGTCACTACCATTTCACAAACTGCATAATAACAAGATTAAAAGCTGACACATTCTGTGAAGATGTACATGGGTAAAGCTTTTTACTGGCTCTTTAGCTTAGATC
This sequence comes from Melanotaenia parkinsoni, assembly GCA_036919975.1. Taxonomy (NCBI): domain Eukaryota; kingdom Metazoa; phylum Chordata; class Actinopteri; order Atheriniformes; family Melanotaeniidae; genus Melanotaenia; species Melanotaenia parkinsoni. Next base: position 6,291,628 of record JBAFTA010000019.1, on the reverse strand, counting down.
TAAATGCTACTAGCAGTTTTGTCAGTTGGAATTGAGATGGACTGGTGACTTGTTCAGGATGTATCTTGCCTTTCATCTTGTAGGTACTGGGATAAGATCTGCAATCCTGTGTCATCAGTATGTTTGCTATAATTCATCCTAAGGAGGACATGAATACAGTGTGTGTACCAACCATGCAATCCATCCAAAAACCCACACGTTTAACTCAAAATCATAAATTCACATTGAGACAGATCTGGGTCAGGCTACAACCAGCAGAACCAATGTAGATATTGTGATTTTGCTGTTAAGGGGAGAATTTCAACAGCTGCTGACATTAAATGTAAAGTCGGGGAATAATTAAAGTCAGAAGTAGTTATCCTCTGGAGGCCTTCAATGTCTCAACCAAATGTCATTGCGGAGCATAGCCGTGGCAACGTTTCACCTGAAACCACAAATGTCAGCCTCACGGTGGCACTCGAGAAAAGGTCAAGGGATCACCAAAGTAATTAAGATTAAAGAAAATACCAGTCCACTTTGAGCTGAGATTTTACCAGGGGTAGGTGAAGCTTGTGACCTGATAGTGTCATTAAACAAGCTTCTTTGTCGATCATTAAGGTTGTCATGCAGTTTCATTAAAAAAAAAGCAACCAAGTGGTGGCATAATTACTAAACTTTTGCACCATGTTTGGTTAAAAATATCCCATCCCATGCCGAAATAATGGTTGCCATAAAGGTGATGTTATTCAAAACATGTTTGCTAGATATAATCCAAATGGAAAACCATTGCAAGCTGCATGATAGCCAATTTAAAAAGAAAACCTTTCATCCATGCACTATACTTCCCAAGTCAATAATACCCAGGAAATAGAGATAAAGTGGAAGTCATGGTGGTACAAATAGAAGGAGAATAGGAATTTGTAAGCTTAAATCCTTTAGTCCACGCAATGTCAGCGTAGAGTTTTCCTTTTCTGGGGAGGTTTAGGCAAGAAAGCGAGCGGGAGAGTGGAAAAAATAGCTGGGTTCCATCTGAGGGTCACGCTCAGTTTAGCATCACTACAAGGCCGGAGAAACCTTTTTTTCCCCATGAAAGCTTTCAGAAATGTCACACCTGCTTAGGTCTGTAACACCACCCCCCTCCCTTCTCCATCTCCCACACTCCCTACACCTCCCTCAGCATTCACCTTCCCACCACAGAAAACAAGCTCTCCTTTCAACCTGTCCACCCCGCTGAAACTGCTCTTAGTTCATGTCGTTGAGAGGAGGTGATTATCTTCAGCCTTCAAACTGAAAATGCTTTCACACTTTCATTGGTTGGTTTGAATTTTGATAGATGTCCTGTGTTTCCTGTAAAAAAGAAAACACAAATTTAAATTGTTCCTTGCTCCACTAGTCAGAGGCAAGAGTTCAGAGAGAAGTCATTAGTGAGGGTACTTGCGTATTCTGCTGTACTGCAAAAGATAGGGAAAAAACTGGGCATCGACTCAGGAGCTTGAAAATTTAACTGATCTTATTAGCAAAGCAAAGGGCTAAAAACATGGCAGGTGAGATCACAACATCTTTTAATTCAGTGAATAATTAATACCAAATTTCAGGTTGTGTTATTCATGACATGACTGGGAAAAAGCAGGGAAATTACACTTTTTTGAATAATACTGCCACACGTGTCATTAGGTCTTTTTTAGGGGGGCTGGGTCCACCCTAAAATGCTGTTAAGCCCCACTAAAAATGCAATGATTGCGGCGTTAGTGATCGTTTGAGCTGCTTTTAGCAGTGTCTGGAACACAACACAGTGACGTTTCCTATTAGAAGTCCTGGAAGCAAAATCTGGTCCATCTGTTACCACTCCACATTTTCATTCTCACCTGTTACTAGGAATGCATCTGCAGCTGCAGGTAACACTGTGACTTAGGGATGGGCCATACCAAATTTTTCCTATTGATATGATAACACTAGTTTATGGTACTTTTTCATCGATATCAATACCAATATCTATACTTCTTGGCATGGTTGTACAATGTGCATTAATATTTTTATTGCAAGGGCAGTATGAAATATAAATAAAACTCAAGAACATCAATGAGAAATGCTTTTAAAACAATAATAAATTATACTGATGAGTAAATTAAACAAAAAAATAAGAGAATCTTTTAAAAATGATAAAATAATTAAACTACAGATTGATATAAGATCATTTACATTTATTAAATGGATAATAAAAATACATATATGTAAAAGTAATATGATAAATGTAACAACATATAATGCACAATAACCTGCTTTAAACCAGTGAAATATCAAAACAAACACTAACAGTATCAATCAGCATCAGAATGACATCTGATAGGCTACCATAATCATGTGACACAGAAGGCATACACTGTGGCTGGGCTTCACACACAATTACTCGATACTCAAAAGAGTATTGATACTCCTATATTTTGACTGGCTGATATCGACATATCGACTTCAGAGTATCGACACGCTCATCACTACTGTGGGTCTATGATCGAAAGAGTTATACAGGAAGTTTTTTTAAAAGATGAAAAGAAGTAGTAGTCGCTAACCCCAGCTAGTTAACAGCAAAAACTTGGTTATTATTGATAAAGTAGGTGCTCCCTGTTTAATCAATAAAATATTTGCTAGCTCTGTTTAGTTGAATTCTCAGCACAATGTTGACTTCTGTAACTGTTTGGTTAGTTCTGAAAAAAGACATACCATACACACCTCAGATTTATCAGGAGACTCTGCTCCATAGCGATGCAGCAACATCAAACAGGGCTAAAAGGCCATTTTATTTGTATACATGGATTCCTTCCTGTCTGTCTGCTGAATAGTGTCTATAAACCACAAATACTCTAAATAATCTCCAAAACCAAAGCAGGACTTTTTGGTTTTGGGTTCTAACAATCAGAAATGCATTTATACCTTGAAAGGCAGGCTGCAGATGGAGATAAGAGGCCTTTCTGAGCTGTCAGAGCCCTGGAGAGATTGCCGGGACATCTCTTTATTTCCCTTTACCTGCTTTCTGCCTTCAAGGGCATTTATGCAAATACAGCCGAAATTCATCCTACATTCAGCTGTTTTTAACATTGCAAATGATATACCTCTCTTCATAGTGCTTCTTCAAAGGGGTGTTTTTCTTTTAGGGTAAAATTGAGAGGAAACGAAAGGAGAGAAATCCTGCTTTTAAGCTCGTTTTCAGGGTTGCCTTTGATCGAGGTCTGAGTGTGAGGCTGTGTGAATAAAGACATGTATGTGTATGTGTTTCAGTGTACGTGTTCAAACAAACAGTGGGAAAAAAAAGAGAACAGTATGTTGTCCAAATCTAAAGATTTGTTGCCAACTACGGCTAGCCGAGGCACATGAGTGCATGTGGAAATGAAAAGGTTTAGCTTTTTCCCCTACGGAGGACACACACCTCGGAAGGAATTCTAAGAACAAACAAACAAAAAGAAAAAAAAAAAACATTTTAACTATCACTGCTTTACTCTCCAAACTCGCTTGCATCATTACCTCCTGCTTTATATATTAAATGTATGCAAAGATTGGCAGAGAAACATAATTTGTCACCTTCCTGCTCAAAATATGACTAAAATTAATCATTGACATTTTTGATTTACCTGGAGATGTTTTCCTTTTCCTTCCCAAGAACAATGGGAAGGAACATCTGGCTTACTTCATAAACTTCGACCCTTTTACTTGGTCTTTGTTCTGCAACCATAGATCAGAAAAAGAACATGCAAAAAAACGAGAACTAGAACAAGATCATGCCCCAAGTTGAGCAGTTCAAGTATTTCATGGTCTTGTCCACAAGTGTGAAAACAATGTAGCCAAAGGTCAACAAGTGGATTAGTGAGGTGTCTGCAGTGAAGAAGGAGCTGGGGAAAAAGGTGAAGCTCTTTATTTACTGGTCGACCTACGTTCCTACCCTCAGCTATGGCCACGAGCTGTGGGTAGTGGCCGAAAGAATAAGATCGTGGATAATAACAGCCAAAATGAGTTTCCTCTGCAGGGTGGCTGGCCTCTCCCTTAACCCCTGTTCCACCAAGGGGTCTGGCTTGAGATGGGATATTTTGGTGAGGCTTACTTGGGGAAACCCTGATCTCTGCTGCATTTCCACGCCAACTATACCCTTATCCGGTAGGCGGTGTATCAGCAGCAAAGTGATCAGCTATGTAATAGCGTGATGACTTAGAAGTGCTGTGCCTTCCTTGATTTATAACAAAGAAGAGGGCAAGAGAATGGCAGACATCTAGACATCTCACTAATCAATGGATTGCAGTGTCTCAAGCTCAACCTCTTACGGTCGGATTGGTAAGATTGGGACCCCAACGGAAGGGTCCAAAAAAGTCCAAAACACTGGAATATTCTGGGACCCATTCCAGTTTTTGCCTGTGACAAAGCAAAAAGAAACCAGCCCCACACTATACTGAGCCAGACCCCACGGGTGAAAACATGGCTTTAGAGATGAGGTGAGAAGTTTAGTTGGGAATTTAGATGCCTCCCCCAGATGTCCCACTGATGAAAGGTTCTGGGCACATCCCACTAGGCGGAAGCCCTGGAGAAGACCCAGGACACATTGTAAAGCCTGGGAACGCTTTGTCCCCCTGGATAAGCTGGAAGAAGTGGCTGAGAAGAGGGAAGTCTGGGCTTCCCTGCTTAGGCTGCTGCCCCCATGACCCAACTACGGTGGCCGATAGGTGCAAACGAGCTGCAAATACACAAAAGAGCCGCATAAACGAAAATTGCAAGAAGAAAATGCTGCAAATTCACTGACACAACGGAAGTTGCATGTGTTGTTCTTACTCTCAGACGTAAGTCGCTTTGGATAAAAGCGTCTGCTAAATGACTGTAGAATAGAATAGAAAAGTGCGCCGGGTTTCTAGTGCCCTTGGTGCGTTTTCACCCGAGAGACAGACAAAGGTGAGAAGAAAAGAACTGGTGGGAAGTTTGAGCAGCGCACAGGGCGAGAAACTACATCAAGATACGTAATTTTATCTATTTATTTATTACATTTGCCTCAATCTTGTACAATATTAGAAAAAGATCAGCTGTTTTAAGTTATTGACGTAAGCATATTAGAAACTTTTGGTAATGTAGTTTCTCCCCCTGCGCGCTGCTCAAACTTCCCACCAGTTCTGTTCTTCTCATCATTGTCCCTCGAGTGAAAACACACCGCAGGCTCTAGAAACCAGCACTTTTGTTGTGTCAGTGAATTTGCAGCGTTTTCTTCTTGCAGTTGTTTTCGTTTATGTAGCGCTTTTCTGTATTTGTAGTGCATTTGCTCCTGTCGGCCACCATACCCAACCCTAGATAAACGGCAAACAGTATGAACCCAAGATATGTAATCTGTTGTCTTGTCTGGTCATTTAATTTCTTAAAGCAACACTACATAAGATTCCAAAACTCTGCGCTTCTGACTGACATTTATTATTATGTACATTCCTGGAGCTGTTGTGGCCCTGTAGTGTCCCAAGGCAGAGAAACCATGTTTCACCACTTTTTTTCCCTACCCATCATGTCACAGCAGCTGTCGATTATCAAGACCCTGTCTATTATGAATATGCATTTCCAATTTCTCCTACAAATTTGTCTGTAGGCTCATTTAAACCCCCTTTACGTACGTAGACAGGTGTGTCCATTTCAAAAGTCAGTGCTCTCAAACCTTCATGCGTCCCTTACATTAGCATGGTTGTTAGGCAATAAATCCACCAGAGGGCAGTGCAGAGTTCAGAGTTGACCTCCGAGTTATGATGGCAGTTTCAGACAACAACAGACATGGTGGAGGAGATCATGATAATATAAATCCTCAGAAAGAGACTAAAAGGGAGGCAGCACAGTAGATGGTGGTGGTCTGCGCAGCCATCAAATACATTGTGATGTTTTTTTTTCTCCTTCTTTGTTTCTTTCATGGTTAGCACATCAGCTATGCTGCTCAACACTGCCCCCACTGTCAGGGTACGTGTCTGCAAGGGCCCAAAAACTGACTCTATTATGCTCATAAAAGACACAAAAGACAGACAAAATGCTCCGTATCCATTTATTTATTATGTTGAGCATCAATGGGCCTTAAAGTGCAATTATGTTGCATTTGTTGTCAAAGATGTCCACATGTCCATAGAGTCTCTGTTGGGGACAGGTCAGGACTTGAAGCAGGCCAGACTGATTCCTGGATCCTCTACTTCCTCAGCCATGCCTCATGTAATGTGATAGTATGTAGCTTTGCTTTGTCTTGTTGAAAAATACAGCTCACAAACAAATCTTATTCCATATGATTGTCCATGTAAGGTTACTTGGCACAAACATCAAAGAGGCCATCAATCAAAACCCTTGGGGGAGCTTTTTAGTTTTTTTCCTCTGTCGTCTCAGATGTCAAGAACTCCAACTCTTTCTTGTCGTTTTGGGTAATCCTGCTGTTTGGCAGGCTCGACCTCTCTTCGCATCAAGGTTACGAGGTCTTACTTGACTGTCGAGTCAGATTTATCCAGCTTGGCCTTTAGTAAAAGCACACACACACACACACACAACACAAACAATGCACATGAATACCAGAATAAAAATGTGCTAAAACACGAGCTGGGGGCGAGGCGAAGGGGGAGCCCTCTCGACTCAAACAACACCTGGATCCAGACAGCTGGCCTGATGAGGTCTGATGTGGCCTCGGGTGTCTCTGACGCTGCATTCTCTATGCACTCACTCAGCTACCTGAAGTGTATCCTACAGCAGGGAGGTCAGGGACACCATTCACCCTCAGGGTTGGGTGAGTTTGTTTTTGCTTTTTTCTGCAGCTTTGGGCAACTCTTGCTGCGTTCTGTAGAGTTTGGAGCGTTCAGCTTCTTGTTTTCCATTTGGAAACAGCAGCTTCATAAAGCCAATTGTATGTTTCTGACAATGCCACTGAATAAACAATGGAACATTATATTTCTATGGTGTCCCCTTGGGGTCATGTGATGTCACCATGAAAATATCTCTAAATGAAGTAATACATTACTGCTACAGACTGCACTGGAGATGGTAAATTATGATTAAAAAGAGAAAGATAATTTATTTAAACTGCTTTCAGACTGCTTACAGACAGCCTCTCTACTTCTATGACTTAATAACACTCCTTTTTAAATAAGTTTATAGTTAGGGCTGGCTTAACCATCCTGATAGTTAAGCTGCTAGAGGCTTAGACTGCTCGGGGGCGTCCATGATTCACTCAGCACCTCTCTGCACTCGTCTCTTGTAACTCTTTATGCTTTTTTTTTTGTTGTTTGTTTTTTTTAAAGTATGACATTGTTATTGTTTTTAACTTGAATTTTTTTCTCTTTTTTTCTAAAGAAGGGTCTAGATTTCAAGAAATAATTCAGTGAGTATTAGAACTAAATATGTAGTGTAATGCTAAAAGTAAAGCAAAATTTGTAAAACAAAAAAAAAACAGCCTGTCATAATTTTTTTAATCAACAAGGGTGAGAAAAACTTGCTATATGCCACATTTAAAATTTTATCACTGCTTGTTGAGCATTATTGGCTGTTTAACTTTGCACAGTCATCACATCTGGTGGTTTTATGACTTTGACGTCATATTACAACACTGTAAACTGGACAGACAAATGTTATCACGCATACACAGTTGAGATGATGCTGTATATAGAGCATGGTAGTGTTGATGTAGAACATCATGTATAGAAATACTTTATTAAATTGTACATTACATGCTGCATTCATCTGCACTCGGGTGTCTCAGGCTTACTCAAGTAAAGGTCAGTTTAAGCTAAATATGTCAGACTTTGATTATCCTATTCTTGGGGTCAGACTTTAGGAGTGGCCCATTGTCACGGCCTGTCCTGCCAATCCTCCATCACCACTCCCCTGATCCTCCACAGCTGTCCCTGATCCCATCTTTCCAATCAAGCCAACCTGTCACACCTGTCTCCCATGAAGAAGAAGAAGAAGAAGTAGTAGTAGTTTCCTGGCACCACAGATCTGTTATCCGTCTCCGTAAGACCAAGCCATAATGTTATTGGTGTAAAAATAAAGATCTGTTAATCCTCTTTTGTCTCCAAGAAGTCCATGTGTAAGACCCATGCTCCACAGGCTACCCTTCTGGCCCTTCCCTTGTCCACTGTCACTCACTGAGCTGTGCATGCTCAGGAATGAGTACTGAGTTAGAGAAGACATGATCCGATTTCCTTAGCCAGGCAATGGGCTTTAAATGAACAGGACTATTACAAATTGGACTCATGTGGGTTATCAGTTTGATTGGATTATAAGTGAGTTACACTGAATTGGTTTGAATAAATGTGTTTTTATGCTAATTTAGTCATTTTCATTAAGAATAATTTCAATGATATTTTGGTCCACACAAATGACTTCATGTTTTAAATATTCTTGACATCTTGTCTCTTCACGGTGTCTGTTTCTGACTGTGGTGATTGTGCGTGAGTACCCTGCCTGTCACATCAACTGTTGACTTTACAGTCATCGTTACTTGCGCAGATCTAACATCTTACCAACCGCAGATTAGTTGAGATGCGTCCCATAAAGTTTATCGTTTGGACATTTTATCCACATGGACCCATTATTTTGGGAGCCCCAAAAATACAAAGTTTTCACATCTGGTCCCAAAATGAATGAATCTGCAAACATTAATATTTAATTTTTAACCAAACATTTTTTTCTTGAACCACTGATGCCACTGTCCCATCTCTCCCTTAACCCACATGCATAAACCTCAGCTACACGGGTTTCTGCACACACTCCATGTCCTCTCCTTTAGTGTATCTCTGTGGAAGGTTTACAGTGCTACTTACAGGCCTCGCATATGTACTTAAATATTTTTAGAGATTTTGTATCTTAAAATTTTTCAGTTTTTACTGAAAAGGTTTTTAAAATTAAATTTGTTTTGCTTCTGTGTGGATATATCCTAAGTTAAAACCCTTTACTAGGATAAAGCCTGATACATATTTTCTATGAAGTAGTATTTTGTTGCTTTGTCAGTGGATGGAAGCTCAACTACTAAAACATCAGTTCAAATGTATGAATATTAGGTTCTGGGGATTTGCTCATGAGGTGTCTAAAGCCACATTTATGCTCTATGTTAAACACCCTAAATGCATATGGACTGAGCCTGCTAGCCATCTGCTGCATCCTTTACTTGCAGATATTGCTCCATTTTCAGCGGGCTTGTGGATGCATACCCAGACTTAACAAACAAAGCAGTGACAGAAACTGTGGGGGCAGTGTTGCACAGTATAGCTGATGTGCAACCATTGAAAAAACAAAGAAGATGCTGCAACATATTTAAAAACTGCACAGACCACAGCTGTCTACGGCACTATTTTATGTCTCTCTGAGAATGTACTTTACCATTATCTCCTCCACCACCAGTTTGTTACTGTCTGAACTCTGCACTGCCCTCTAGTGGAATCATTGCTTAACAATCCTGCTAATGTAGACAATACTGTACATGGGGAGTGATGTTTAAAAACAACTGAAACATACATTTCTATTCATGTATGTAAAGGGAGCATAAATGAGGCTTTAAATGTATAAAACACTTATTTTAAACAGTAAAACAAAATTTAATTAATTTGCACTCAATTGTGCTCTCCTCTCACTCCACTGTAAACTATAAGTTCTAGTTTCCCCTCATTTATAAAGTAAAGTATGGGAGCTACCAACACTTCATTATACCAAACTGCCCCAATGCACACATCTGTCAAAAACTCAGCAAACTCTGTCAAACAGTTCAGTCACCTCTAAACTTTTTTCTTGGCTTCTACCATTAAGCTCAACCTTGTGAGTTAAAGCAAAAGTCAATTAAGATATTCCACCCCCACCTCTCTCTCCTTGCGGTTTTGAGCATGATATGAGCCGAGGAGTTAATAAGCGTATTAATTACCTGTGTAGGAGACAAACCAGCTCCCAAAGCGAGCTCAGAACCCCCCCGTCTGATTCTTCCCACACCAACTAATGGCCATTACAGTCATTTTGGAATGAGCCATTATTGTCTCTCCCCTTTGTGTCCAAGGTCAGCTGAGGGTTTGCTGCTAGCACAGTACCATCTACAGGAAATCTCAGCTATGAGAATAATTTGAATAATATAATGTCAGGGAGGACAAGAGAGAACATAGAGACAGAGTGAACAGCAACTGGGATAAAGTAGGGGGAGAGGAGATAGTAGTAACCTTGGAGATTGAATGTGATCACAGCTCAATGCTTTTTAACATGTTTTCAGGATACATGTAATTAATAATGTGCCAAATCTTCACTTTTTCTGGAGATATCTGAGAAAAAATAAAAAGTGTAAAAATTTCCTAGGTTTGCTCGACCATGTTGCTATATCCCAGGCTATATATCCATCACTCACACCCTCACAAGCACCTGTACATACTGTGCAGTAATGTGATATCTTCTCCAGATATTAACATACATGTATTTGATGCTTTGGGCAAGCCAGGGCAGAGGTGCTTTTTAATAGCAAGCTCCAGCAGAGGCAACCGGCAGCACAGCCAGAAACGAAGAGCAGCAGTTCAGTGTGCACAGCGCATAGAGCCAGAGGTGAGCACAGCCCAGCTCACGGAGCATCTAACAAGCCCAAATAACAAGCAGAACTAACAGCAGGCTTTCACTTCCCTGCTGCAGTCTTTCTCCTCTGAAAGCTTAAAGGAATCGGTCCACCGATGCTGTAATGATCACAGATTTGGACTTTCATAAGATTCAACAGTTTTTAGCCCTTTGTTGATGTCAGACAGATGTTTGAAAGTCATACTGTGCTTCAGGTTAACTTACACCAGCAGATTCTTTTAAAAGATGTTGGGCAACTTTATTAAGTTTTGTAACTGACTGAAGGTGAACTCCAAATATTTGCTCATGATCTTGCAAAACGCTAGTCAGCTGTGAGTTTGTTGTCGACCAATTTATGCAAGAAACAAATGGTGAGACATAAATTTTTATTGTAACCAGATGTGAATTGTATATATTTCCCTTAATGTAAATTAAATCTTCAAATCAAGAAAGAAAAAAAAAACAAACAAAAAACAAAACACTTTAAGCAATTTTGTTTAAATTTCTTTCCAACTTTATCCAGTTTCACACCTCCTTTCATTCACATCTTAAACAAGAACGAAAACCAAGCTATCGTTAGCTAGGAGCACATCAGCATCACCTGACTACAAGGCTGCAGGGATCTGTTAGCAAAATATGCATCCTGGTTCTAGCTTTGCCTTTCAGAAAGCCATGTTGAGACCTTTTTGTTTTAGCTGTTTTGCTCTTTTACCACAGCCCTATGTCAACAACCAGAACCCCATTTCTTGTTTTCGTCTTCCTCTAATCAATCCAGTTATGGCTTCTGGTAAAGATTGAGAATTTGCTGCTTTCAGATACACATCCTGTGCAAACACAGAACATCTAGAAATCCCTCACAAAGGCACAAAGCGGCTAAACTGCAACCCAACTTTATCAAGCAGACAATGCTGTGACTGAAGAACAAGCGGCGGGAGGAAGAAGCATGTGCCTACAAGGCTTTTTGTGGCTGCCATGAGCTCAGTTCTTCAGCTTGCTGGCGTCTGCTGGGTCTTCAGATCTTTGCAGTCTCATTTGCATATGTATGACAGAGCAGCCGCCATAAAAATGACATAATGTAATGGCCTTTTTTCAGAGTAATAATGTACAGAGTGGGTATATTTATGTGAATGTCACTAAGTGTGTGATGGTAAAAGGGTAGGAGTTACAGTGTGTGTGTGTGTGTGGAGGGGGAGGTTAACTTTCTCGCTTCATGTGGCTGCTGCACATCATCAGCGAAGTGAAAGACAGCATTCTGGCATCTTTTACACACCGATACACAGGAGAATAAAACTCCCTCACCAGACCACCCTTTCCTCCATATGTGCACATGTGCACGCACACAGCAACCTTCTAAAAAAAAAGCACACACATCAGACACGAGTAAGTTGCTGAGAAGCAAAAAAGCCGTCTAAGCTGTTGATCCTGTTTGCTGCTTTGAAATTTACTGGGGAATCTTTCTTTTCAATCTCCTCCACTGAGGGATGAGCATGTGGTGAAAGGGGCTGACAGAGAAAGGGTCTTATCTTTTGTAGGACAGAGTAGCGTCATCTCATGCATCCTCTGCTGGCAAGCTTGAAACCCTTATAAAACACCAGGGAGGACCAGTATATACTGGAAAGGTTTTATAAACAGGGTTCAATCTACAGATAATGTACGTTGTTTTGGGGATACTTTATACGTGGGTGCTTCAAATCTTACAAATGTCATTTGGCTTTAATTAACCAAACCTAATGATAACACTGATTTATTCTAGTGTCCAACACAGTCCGTTTGTATGCCCAAGCTTTACACAGTGCCCTAAGTAAAGATGTGGTGATGAAACAAAGTAGATTTTTTTAAACTAGTAATGCTGTTGGTTTATTTTAATATCTTCTTCTTCCAGTCCCTCATAAAACCTCAAAATAAACCCAGAAAGAGGCAGTTTTTGCACTGTTTGCACCACCTACAGCAAGTTTTCTTTAGAATGAACATTAAACTCTCCAGACTATAGATGGCAGTGGTAGAGTAGAAATGGATGGCTAAAGCAGGATTTTGCAAAGCTCAGCACAACACAGACAGACATATAGCCCTCCAAAAAGCTAACAGTGTAGTGTAATAAAAGGAAGAGAGAAACTAAACAGGGGCACAGATCTGAAGTTGTTCCAAAATGTTCAGCACCGCCTCCATGTGGCAGATCAATGCAAAAACAAGTAGACATTAGCAGGCAAGACACCACTGCACTGTGGATGTTTGTTTAGGTCTTAGGCCTGGTACACAGAACAATTTTTTAATCTTATGAGACTTTTTATCTGGTTGCGACCTCACACGTGAAGATAAAAAAATCAGTTTTGTGTGTGGTGTGCTCCGATAATGTAATCGGAGAACAACACACATATAACAATGCTGTCCCGCAACTCATCTACAATTTAGTCCACCGAACTGGAGAAACGATGAAACGTAAAAGAAGAATAGCAACAACCGGCAAAAATCGAAGAAGAAGAAAGATAGTAACAATCTGAAAACACTACACCAGGCATGGAGGAGGATATATAGGACGAAGGAATGATGGTGGTCTTGGGACTATTGTTAACAGAAAAAGCCAGAAATGAAAAGAAAACAATAACAAACTGGAGATGGTGTGAACATGGACTTTATTTACTTCCTTGTTCTCCAGTCAGCTCGCTCTCTGATTGGCTACATTCTGTACCATGTCACCATCCACAGAGTCACAATGCACGAGTCATTCCTCAGAAATCGACTCTGAAGTATTGAACATGTTCAATATTCCCAATTGTCGGCTACGACCCATTTGGGAGCGGATTATCGGATTAACCACAGACCAAATGATGATTGGACAGGGAAATCTCATGATGATCGAGTGTTTGCCATCTGAGGTCGGGAAGATGCAAAATCAGGACAAAAACAGCCTAAAAATCATTATGTGTGATCTTGTATTTAAACAAAATGACTTAAAAAAAATGATATGCACTGCCTCTAGCACTACATGACAGCACCTGGGTCCAACTGGACTCAAAGCAGTCCGACTATCACTTAATGATGACGTCCCATCTTGTTTGAATTCATGCTTGTGTTGTTCTTACTCTCAAATGTAAGTCGCT